>JAIPRL010009118.1:0-18448 GCA_025469235.1 Pemphigus obesinymphae | reverse complement strand
AATAAAACACAATTACACTTACAATTTAGTTACATTATTTTATTATTTCTTCAATCTCCAAAAATTACTTGTGAAAATTAATGTGATATGGTAATATTTGAAATCTTTCAATAAGTGTGATATCATTGATATTTTGTGATAATAGGCGAAAGCCGGACGCCATTTTGTGCGTATCACGAAGTTGCTGACATACCTATATATTTTGTCACGCTCGCGACTGCTGAGCGGCTGTGTTAGTGTTTCATATTTTGGTAGGGAACGCCGCCGACTTGCAACGCCATCTCTGGAGCGTTGTATACGTACAACCTTAGGTATAGCATCCTCTTAATAATAATAATTTCAATCGAATAAAATAAACTACCCACATATTTAATATTTGAAAATAACAATAATTTCACAGATATTGTGCCGCCGGGAAAAAAATCGTATTATTAAGATTATATACCGGTATTCCCGCGTGTTGGTTCTGGAGTCTGGACTTTGGTCTTATGGCTTACGCACGCGTGTATTACCAATAATATTATATTGATATGACATAGTGAGGTTTTACTACAATTTTTAATTTTTGAGTTGTACATTTTAAAAGTAAATATGTATAAAAAAAATCGTTCTTTTGTGTGGAATTATTTTACAAAAGATCCGAATTCTAATGACTGTGCTACTGTTTGCAATGTATGCAAATAAAAATATAAAATAAAATAATATAATATGTATAATATATATAAATTATATTATATATATAATATATAATATAAAAAATATAGTTTTATCTAACAGGTAATGCATATAAAAGTATTTATTAAAATGTCATCTTAAATACAAATATTTCTATAAATTATTTCAAATACCTACATATTCAGATACTTTAAAAGTAGGTATTCAATCAGTTTTCAAAACATTATATCGTTTTTGTATTGTTAGGTAACCATTCAGTTAAAAAAAAAGAATAAAAATTGTACAATATTATATAGGTAGTATAGGTATTATATATTATATTATAATATAATTGAAATATTTAATGAAAGTAAAAACGTACCTATTCGGATATAGTACAGTGTTGTTACTTATTTGAACTTCTATTATAGCATTTATATTTTATAATCATACAAATATTATCAATGTAATATTATGTTGTATACGGGATATATTATATAGTGTATAGGATATTGATATATGTGTTATACGACTTATAGCATATAAATATTGTACAATGTGTTGACTCAGGGTTTAGCAAGTAGGCTGAGCGTGTGACCCATACGGTTCACACGATGGTCGACGTGCCTACAAGGGTAGAATATGCTTGGGTCAGTACATTCCAAAGGCCTCGGACGACGGCTCCCACGGGCCCCGTCCAACGGTCGTCAGTCGGTTTAGAATCAGAGTACAGTAATCACATAAGTCTTAAACAGAACCTCTAGACAGAACCTCTATTTTATTATTTGTCAAGTTAATTTATCGTGTAATATATAATTCTTAATATCTATATTTTCGTACGTATATCTAGTGTGTAAATTTATTACTTAATCATTGGTATTTAATTGTAGTTTAGTGTCTAATAAATAGTTATAACATATATAATTCAGAACGTGTTTTATCATTTCTCCCCATAACACCAAAGTTGACGACCACACGGCGTAGTACCACACTTCAGTTGGGAGAGAAGGCGAAGGAGAAGAAGAAGAAGATAGAATTAAAATAAAATCAGCCAAAGTCGCGCAATTTTATCACAGTGAAAGGTCTAAAAACTATATTTTTTTGACAGACTCGAACCACTTTAAGATGACGTTACCCACACGTTTGTTGTCTCTGTCTTACATACGCATAATATAGCAAATCTACGTATCGCATTCTTACTACAGTTTATTTATAATTAATATTAGAATAAATTTACCTACTTTCAAATTTGTAGAGGAGAACATAAACTAAGCCGTAGCGTGGAGTTTTTTTTTTTAATTACATTTTTAAAACTAATTATATGCAAAATATTAGTTATTTAACTACTTATAACTTGTTTAAAAATAAAATCTACCCTAACGCCATAGTTTATGATCTTCTCTACAAATCTGATAATAGATAAATGTACTTTAATATTAATTATAAATGAACTGTAGTAAGAATGCGGTACCTATGTAGATTTGCTATGTTATGCGTATGTAAGACAGAGACAACAAACGTGTGGGTAGCGTCCTCTTAATGTATATTTATGTATAATAATACATAGGTAAATACAATTGTCTTACTGTGCAGTTTCTCTGTCTACCCTCCATACATTTTTACTTCAAAGATTGAATAATATTTAATAATAATTTAAAAAATTTAAAACAAAACATATTCATACCGAAGTTGTTATTTATACAATTTAAAATGACATAGAACTTATTATGCATACCTTGAGATTAATGGTAAATGGTAAATGTCTTTTATGGATATAAAATAATGAGCAAAATCGAATAAACTTTTGATAAGAAACAACTAATAACTTTTCAGATTGATAAGTAAAATTGTCCAACGTTATAAACAGCTTTCACCATCACTATGGTCTTTTAGATAAAAAAAACTACGTGAATTATTTCTAATATAGATATCACTGTATACGCTATACACTCTTCTATACTTTTAAAATTTTTTAATTTATAATGAGTTAATATTATCGTATCTAAAATAGTATTAATAGACACTTCAATATCTAGAGTTTATTTGGAAAAAATTGCATTTATGATGACAAAAAAAGAATAGTTGAAAAAGCAAAACATGGTCTATTTTGAACAAGATGTTGAAAGTTGGAGATACGAAATTATACAAAGCACAATTCAATCATTGTTCAAGTTTAAAACTCTGATACATTATCGTTATTTGTGAAAGGTATTTTATTAACTTGCATGGAATTTTATGTTTAAATAAAATAATAAAATATAATAACATAATCATTTATATATTATCTGTTCCGTTTCAACTACCAATTGATTTTGCTACGATATTATATTGTATACCATTTAAATACTATTTATGCATTTATTTTTAAGCTTAAATGGGTTTTTACCATTATTCTTGTCTTTTTGAATAATGTCTATGTAATGTACTTATTCGGTTTCGTATTTACCGTATAGTCATGACTCCTGAGTCACGATACGAATACGATATAATAGTTTCTGTATATATAATACCCACTCAGATAATAATTTATCAATTCTAATAATATTTATTAAATATTATTTATTGAGTACGTAAATTAATCAATCGAATTATTATAATTATTAAAAAAGATTATTGAAACAATATAATTTCAAGTGTAGGTGTACATTTATACATTTTATTAAAAGTTCATTTTTATTGTTTACACATTCAAAACGCAATACTCGATAAATGAAATATTCCTTTTTCACCGTATAAAATTTATTATCTTGAGTATTCCTACCATTAATATGATACACATTATGCATCAATATGTATTTCCATTTTATCATATTTATAAACTATTTTTTGTATAATTACAAATTTATTTGATTGTACTCGCCTGGTCTCTAGTATCGTTTTGGGTTTTTATGACAAATTTTCCTAAAATGTTATTCATTTTAAATCGTCTCTTTACATCTAAATACAAATCTATGCTGATTTAGCTTTAAATTTATAATTGGTATTTAAAAATGTATTCAACTACTTTGTGTAGGATAAAAATTTAATTGCATTAATATTGAAAACGACTCCAACTGGTAACTTATAAAGTATTTGATTAATAAATGTTGGATTAGTCTGTCTTACAAGCTATTCTCTTATTGAATAAACTCTTACTTTGAACAGTTTGGTTTTTAAATATTTATCGTTGATTCGGGCAAACCTTTAATTAATCAACAATGCAAGGAACAAAATACTATATCTGAATCATTGGCAGAATTTATAATCAATTAAACCAATTTTATAGTTGCCTTTTGGTGTAAAAGTGTATTTAATGTACGCATTTACGAATATTTTAATATTTTAATTGGATAATTGGTGATGACAAACAGAGATGGCCCATATTCACACGAATATGAAAACATTTTTCAACATAGATATACCTTTACGTGATATTTTCTACTTGTACCTATAGGATTTTATACTTCTATTAAATTATGTGAATAAAAAGATTTTAAACCCTTAAATTGTTATAAATTTTATTAATATCGATTATCGACACGTATAATACATTGATGTGGCAAAGTATTCTTCATCTGACTTCACGATGTCAGTTACACACTATTTATTTGAAACGCGTATATACTGTATTTATTAAAATAAAATAGGCTGTTCCATTATTATGTTTTATAGTATTTGTGATTCTATTATAACTGGATTTGATCTTTTTCTCTGGGTAAAAACCCCCACCTATAAAATAATTATTTAATCTGTTAGTATTAATATAATACAATAATGCTAAGTGCTTGTTAGTGAGCTATTTTGAATTTCATCCACAATACTACTAAGTACTTATGTATCTGAACTTAAATGTTTATATGTACCTATACATAATATATGCATAGTAAAAGTACTTTTCTGAACATTCAGAATCCATTTTTAACAAAAAAATATTTAAATTTTTTACCGTGAAAATTATAAAGTATAAATAGCTGAGACATCAAGAATAATTTAATAACATGAAACTATATTGTGTTACTCTTATAGTAAACATTTCAGCCGAAAATCGATTGCGTGCTTACTTTATTCTTTCAGCCTATAAAAACGAAGGCACCAATTATAATTTCTACTCAAATGACTTAGATAACAATCGAATATTACATCATATAGTAGTCCATTTGAACTATAATTGATTAAAAATTATTTGTTTGATCGAAACTACCTACTCAATAATTGTATAAAATGACTTAAGATTTTCTACGTCAGAGCTTGAAACCAGTGGGTTTCTACACCTAACTTTGCATACAATCGAAGTTCAGTAGATTCACAAGTTTTTTTTTCTAATTCTTAAAATCAATATATAATATATATATATTATAAACACAAGTTTCACAAAACTTCAACACTATATACCTATAAAATATCAATAACAGATGGTATATGACTTATAATTCAGGAAATTCATAGTCTCTCAATTATAATTTGTGTATAATTCACTTCAATTCACCAAAAGATATGATTTAAACTCGACTAAAAAAGGTAATTGTCTCGATTTTTACTAACTTTACAAAGCTATTAAAGTTTAAAACGACTGACTCGTGCACTTGATACTCCCATTAAAAAAGCGATATTAATTTCTTAACCCAACGAAACATAATGCTGTATCATCATGCGGACATTGTACACACGATTGTGCGAAAATAAAACGTCGTTCGAAACGTTTATAACCACTCACCGACAACGCAACATTCACACAACTATCGCAAAATGATCGCAATGTTCTTCGTTCTTTCGTGGTTATTTTTCTTTAATGACATTTAAACATTTTACCTTAAAATATCATATTTACGTTTTTTACGTAAATTATCGCGTGACAATGGGCCCCTCCTGAAATCAACTCGAGTTCACAATATACGACGAATTCATTATTTCCATAGTATACCTATACAACAGCTTGATCGTCTCGAATTACCGAAAATCGTACTCGACATAAACAGATAATAATAACAATAATATTTATTAGGACTCGACATGCTAGGCACGAGGGGCTCCTGGATTATTTTACGTCGACGACGATAATTCAAATCCGCCAATGTGCGCAATATAACGTTTTCAATTTTTCACAGGCTGATATATTATATGTACTTTATGAACTGCATAGAATATAATATTATGTATGTAGGTAGGCAAGATAACCAGAGAAAACATGTCTCCTTTTTTGTCGTATTTTTTTATAAAAAATAAAAAAAATTATAAGCATTGCAATTTATTTCGAAGAAATCATTTATAGAAACTGGTCACGTATAAAATGATTTTTTTTAAATATTCATATTACTTTCTAAATACTTTGCGGGCTTAGTATAAAAAGTTTCTATGATTCTAAAGTTTAAAATAAACATTTTATTCCTTTGTAAATATTTTGTTAAAAAAACGGCAATAACTGATAGAATAACTTCTATACTTATTAGTTTTGAAATTAATAGATATGCCACAATATTTAATTTTGAACGATTTAGAAAATGACTTATAGAACTTTTCAATTTTCTGAAAATCAGAAATCAATAATAATGATCGTGTATGCTCGAATATTAGGTTAAAAGAAACGTATTTACATTCTAAACATTATTTCTATAAAAAGGCGAGTTTTGAAAACAAAAGATTTAGAACGTTTCCATACTTAAAGGACACGTCTTATAAAATAAAGTAGGTATCTTGAAAATACATACAACATAGTTTTATAGAGATATAAACATTTTATAAGGTTTGGATCAAAATAAATATTAACACAATTACAATTCATACTAATTACCAAAATATTATGATTTAAACCAGCTAATTCATATATATTATACATTTAGGTCAATAATTAATTATTTATTAATAGTGGGTATAAGGTATATCAATACGAGTATAATTCAATATCATTATTTAACAAAGGTATAATGTATTTTGATTATTTCATATTACAATTTTATTGTAATATATAAATTCTCGAAGATAATATAGGTATTGTTTTAACATTTCACATGCAGACTAGACAGTATGATATTATAAGCTTTAAAGATATTCTATATATAGATATATAGATGTTCACGGAATCGTGAAAAGAAAACTAAGATGCTAAATTTATATATATAACCAGCTATAAACAAATATCTAAAACTAATGTTTACCATCTACCTACGTATTTTTTATTTTTATTTTCAGTTCTATTTATTTTATCGAAGTCCCATTGATAATGTAGACAATTTTCATTTCGATGAAAAAAAAAGTGGCCGATATTATTTTAAAAAAAGTTCATTACAATTTTCATTTTTTTTTTTTTCACAAAACATGTTACCACGTGGTTATTATAAGTTAAAAACAAAATATATTTTTTTATATGAATAAAGTAGGTACCTACATTATTTGCCTTGAGAAATAAGTTAGAAATAAATGATTTTCCATTACCTATTGGATATAATGTGTATTTACTATGATTATAACAGTGAAGTTACAACTTACAATATTCTTATTTTGTATGTCATTAAAAAATGGTAATGAATACTTGGAAATATGAAAAACACATTTTTGGTACAAAATTGAACACGCTTTGTATATGAATAACAAAATTAGCATTGGATTACTATTATACCCGAATTACCGGTAAAAGTAAAATATATACCTATAGAACATAGTCAAAGGAAAAAACTGGGCATTTTTATGGCCTATACCTATCTATTTTATACGACCAAATTATAATATAAAAATACCTTAAGGCTACTTTAGTTTTTTTTCTAACATATTCAAACATTGACAACAAATATATAAATAATGATTTACGGTAATAAAAATGCATGCTGTAAATATTATATAAATAAATATTTAAGAATAATATAAGTTTTACAAATACAGAAAGTAAATGGATATATTATTTTTGTAAAATGTGAATTAAAAATTCAATACTAATAAACGGAATTTCTGATTTTTTTTTATGCAAAAGAAAATTTTTCTATGATAAGACAAAACCCTTTTTTTGAAATTAATTTTATATTAATATTTTGGCTTAAAATTTTCCACCTTACAACTAATATGACTAATGTTTAATAAAATATGCTAAATTCATAAAAGGGATTACAAGATGGCTCTAATGTCCATTACACAAATATAGAAACTTAATTTTAAACGTATAAACTTTAATTAATTATGTCAAATTACCGTCACTGGGATACTGTAATAAAAATAATATAAATCAACACTTATCATGCTTTAAATTATTGTGTTAAATAATGAAAATATTGTATTTCAATAATGGTATTAAATATTTTATAAAATATAAATAAAAGTAGTAAATTATATTAGTGTTCAGTAAAATATCGCATATTTATTAATTTTATCAAATGCGTAAAAAAATAAAATAAGAATAAATTAATTCCAATAACGAGTCATAAAAGATGATCACATACCAATAATAAAAATACAATTTATGATTTCACAGGTTGAATTCAAAACATTTAAGACGATGCTACACACCCATTTTAGTGATATTAAAATCGTTCATGCTTTATAACTACATCTTTTCTCTTAGTATTCGCAGTCAAAATGTATACAAAATATGAAAGTTGAAAATATTTTCTGTACGTAGCCTAAAGTTTTTTTAGCTAATATTTTTTCCTTAAATTTTAAATTTTAAAATGTCACGATTTTCAATCACGGATTTTAAGTTTTCAAAATACATATTGTAAAAACTCCACACTATTTACTCCACAATAAATTCTCATATTTTTTATAAATTTTGAATCTGTGATTATATAGAGAAAAGTTGTAGTTATAGAGCGCGAACATGATTTTTCAACAAATATCGTGATAATACAACAATAAAAAAAATGGTACTAACACATGACTACTTTTAAATTACTTTAAAAATATAATTAAATATTTTTAAATTGTTGGATTTTCATTTTTCTTAATATTTCATAAAAATTGCCTATACAAAATCCCTTGAATATCGGATGTGAATCGTCCTCTTAAATAGTAAAAAGTTACTTATTAAAATGCTCATTGAACATAACTTATCAGTAATAATATTATTAATAGGACACATTGCTAAAATACATATTTCCTACATGAATATTTCTATAAAAGAATGTTTTAAATATAATTTTCATTAAGTATTTAAATACAAACTCGTATACCTACAAAAATAAGTTTTTCGAGTAGGTATTTTAAATAAATAACACGCGTCTTGTACGTATAGCTCATAATATGTGGACGGTTTAACAGCCATAGCTGAAATTTAAATTATTATTAGATGATTAAGTACATATTACATATAACTTCATACATGACGTGTTTTGCAAAAATGTCATTCGTAACCTCCTGATTAAAATGTACTATCTAGTATTTTGGAAATTTGTCAGGATAGTGTTTTAATATAAAATATTATTTTATTTTTTATAATATTATTATATTATAACGAAACAGTACTATTTTGCTCTCTTTGTTTTAATATCTTTATAGTAAAGAAATCGATATAATTTCAAAATGAAAACTACAATACAAAAAAGTATCAAATAATGTACAAAATAAATTACATAGCATTTTTTAATCGGGAGTTCACGGTATCATAAAGCAATAACAAGGCGTGTCCAAACGATATAAAAAAAAGCCCCGATATTTCCGGTGTAAAACTTTCTCGTATTTTCAGATATACATTTATTGAAATATTTGAATATCGAAAAGCCCGGCTATAGTGTTATTGATTGTGTTTTCAATCAATTTGAAAACCACAAGATTGACAAGAATAAATTCAATTCGGATTTGGAGATCAGTTTCAGGCGAAATTTTAGTTTATTCGTTGTGGTTAGTTAGAAAAATGTAATATGTGTATATGCGCGAAATGTGAACACATCGCATACGAAAATATAGGTACACGTTTGACAACGTGATATGCAAATTACGCTGTCACTAACAGAGGCCACTTATACAAGAATATTTATTTGGACGCGATTTAATAATCAAAATCGTCCTGACTAGTAAAATTATTTATAAACGAATGAACGGGGCCGATTTTTCTACCTCACGGAAAAGTCCGGTGAAAATCCTAAGGCGGTTTAACAGACGACTGCGTCATAGACGTTACGTGCAACCTAATATTCACGTAAAGTTTTATGCTACTTCAACGTCCGCGTTGTTAAACTAAACACGGCCACACGACTTTATTAAAAAAAAAAGTTTCGAAAGTATACAGTAGGTATTGTAATTCAAACATCAAAATCTGTAAAACAGATATAGGGTTCCACGACGATCATTTATTCGCTATAATAGTATAGTTCATAGATATTTGGTAATGAAAAATACTTTAAGTTCTGTTTCTTCGAAAAAAATTAAATGGATTATACGGACTGACATATTAATTATGTTTAAAAATAGTAAAACAGTCCGGTAATCATTTAAAAAATATATATTTTAATTGACCTTGGGATATAGTTAAAATAAATTCTAAAGAGATTAAGGTGTATTGTATTTATATTTTTTATTAAATCTATAATATTGATCAGAATATATATACTCGTAAAATTTAAAGTTAGAGTTTATTAATGTTGATATGTTATGAGTTATTATTATCAATTACTTATATTAGCATTTTAAACTTATTTTAATGCAGTTTTCATAAAATCAATTTACCAAAATGGAATGCACGATAGAGAGAAAAGTATTTTACCAATTTTAAGTATTGTTAACTTTTATTTTTAATTATCTCAAAATCTTCTAGACAAATTAAAACACTAAAAAATATTTATATTCATTTGTAACGTACCTATATAATAAGTGACTATATTGTTCATAACTATATACAGAGTGATTATTTTTTTTATCATAAGCTCGGTTATATCTCGGAAAGTGTAAATAATAAAGTTATTATAATTATTATTATTACTATAATTCTATATTTTTTTATATTTTAAATATTCTTATTCCGCTCCCTTATTTTTCGAAATGGAGTTTAAAATTATATCAACTTTCGATTTTCATATACAAACCTATAATTTAAATAATTATAAATTCATCAAAAACTGTATTTAGAATATTATTAATATTATTATTTTATTAAATATTTTCTATAAGAATTTTTACGTTTCTTAATTTTTTAATCTGCTAAATATTACTCATACAAGTAATATGTATTCAAATTGTGACACGGTGAAGTGGATAAGTATTGTAATAGTACTTAATAGATATTGATAATGACAGTATCTGATTTCCTACTCCGCCATGTCTTAAATTAGAATGCTTATTACTCGAGAATTATTCATTGAATTTCAAATTCAAAACATGAAAATATATTTTTTAAAAAATTATCATATAAATTATAGGTTACCATTTAAAAATCGACAGTTGATAAAATTTTAAAAAAATAAGGGAGGGCAATATAAAATTTAAAATTATGAAAAATATAGAATTAAGTACACGAATGACTTTTTAAAAAAATATTTAGAAAAACTACTTCATCCTGTATACACTATTTATAGTGCAAAAATGTTGATTATTTTCGTCAAAAAGTGGTTTTTACGTCTCGAAATGTTTTAATACAATTTTTTTCTCTTTCGTAGTTCATTCATTTAAACCTAATATGCCTATACCTACTATACAATATGTAGTATATGTATAGTATATACATATATTAGCTTTTTTTAGTTTCCATTAAGAATAATTAGATCCTACGGGTTAGGTTATGGAGACAATTATACACACATTATATGAAAAATGAGTAAAATTTAAGTTTAATTTCAAACTTAGTATAATATAAGTTTAAAATAAAATTGAAGTATAATAAACACGTGGTTTAAGTTTCACAAAAAATTAATTTATATATTTTGATTAAAAAAATTGTATGAATGTTTATGTAATTAAGTTAATATTATGTAATAGAGTCCCTGCTATCCTTTTGGTAATTTACCGAAAAAAATTATTAGTATTAAATTTACGACTAATTGCTTTATACAATTGTCGTGTCATAAATTTTCAATAAATCAAAACAATTATTCCCTCTAAAATATGGTTTTTCAATCAATAATCGTATGATTTAACCGATGGAAACGAAATATTTATCCCAGAAATCTCGTACAGGTTAGACTAACATTTAAAATCTGTTCCTACTATGTAACTAATGAAAAACGTAAATTTTGTCAATTTATTTTACCAATTTTCTGATTAAACTGAACTATTTTATAGTTTTAAACAATTTTAATTAAATTAATAATAACAAAACGAATTTTTATATGAATAATATATGATATTTTGTTACATTTACTATTCAATAAAACCGTGTCTACTAAGTAGCGACAAAATGTAAACAAAAATGTATAATCTATATATTATTGCGTTGGTACATTATGTTAGATTTAGATGCTACACTTGATAATACCAAAGAACAAATCGCAATAGGATATCTCCAAAGAATTGAGTATTGAACTTTGAAATGTGGTTGGAAGTTGCTATTTTCGTTGTAGCTAATACCTGTTACTCGTTTGAATCGAATATTCCTATCAGGGATTGTTCACATTGATTAACAAGCCCTGGAGTATTACCGCTGACCAACATTGTGATAGCCGATAACCGTACTCCATTACTATTACACACCTAACATATATATATATATATATGTTTATCACTACTAGCAATGTAGTTAATTAAAATTTTCAGTCTGAGAATTTTTTTATTTAAAAACTTTTCTTTCATTTTGAATTCATATTTTTCTCTAATTTTAAAGCACTACACTTATTTTTTATCAGTCATCTAATATAACTTTATATTTTAATAATTATTTTTGCATAATTGTTTTCTTTGACATAATTTTACTGATAATAATTTGGATTTAAATTTGTTTTAAAATACTAAGAAATATACATTGTTTCTGAATGATTTAAAATATAAGGGTACCAAATATTATTGAAGTTTTCGTAAATAATCAGCAAAACACTCAATCAATAAACTTTTTTTTACTTGAGATTATTGCTGGTTGATAATATGCAGTATCTACCACATTTGAAATGCATACACCGTTTGAAACCAAATCCGGTAAAACCTATAATGGATTCTGAACAAATAAAGAAATGTATTGATTTTATATAATAATGTAATTATTTTATGTCTGTATATACTTTTTCGAGTAAAATTAATTAAGCAAGAGTTTTTTTAATAAAAATTTGTTCTATTTGATATTCAGATAAATTCATTTTTCGATTTCCCCAGAATTTTACTTAAGCATAATCGTAAACTGCCTTTTGTAACCGAATTTTTTTGTAAATGAGAAAATGACAAATTAAGTTGTAGTACTTACCAATTTATCGTTTTTCGAATCTTTGCTTTCAAATTGTATGTAATACACTACTCTTTCTAAAGACTGGATAGATTAAGTGAACTTTCACTATCTGTATCTGGACGGCTTTTTATTATTGATTTAAAAACAAAATTACAGTCATATAATAGGTAAACACAGTATACATAACTATACAAAAAAAAATATTTAATTACAATAACACAATATAATAGTTAATGACATTAATTTAGTTAAAAATAATAATTAATTTTTTAGTATTAAATTGTATTGTAGTATATCGTGTATGATGTATATTTTAGAATATTGTTTACATACTTAGTATATTGCAATTATATAATACTCTGAGATCTATTGACCAAACTGGAAAATTCCAATGAGACCTAACAACAAGGATGCTACAAGAATCGTTTGATTCGAAGAGTTAAAACGTATTTCAGCATCACTCTTGGAATTAATACTTGGAAGATCCGAAGAAATTCCAACTGCCATTGCCATGGCAATAGGAATTTCGTTTTGCTCGTAGTTTCCGGTAAATAAATGTGCCCAAGGACCCCTCGCGAATACCATCACGTCATCACCTCCATGAGTCTCGCTACTCAAATCAACTAAACTCGGGTATTGGTAATCGACACTATCTGAAAAATATAAATAATAGGTACATCCCAAAAATACAATTATAATTGCTGTGTAATATGACGTTATTCCCATATTTATTGTCTCTGTCCACATAATTTAAAAAAAAAAAATAGAAAAATTTCGGTACATAAAACAATTACTGTGGCGTTTACGTTAAAATTAGAGTTATCAAAGTACACTTTATTATCAAGTAATATTGCAGAGTTTTTGTAAAACAACATAGTACCAAAAAAATAAAAATATCTGATTATCTAAAAAATATTCTTCTCTTCAAAATAAGTAATGAGTATTTAGTTCTCGTTTTAATGTAGATACAATATTCATTGTAATTTAGATATATAGGCCATTAGATAAACAGAGACAAAAAATATGGGTATTATATATTCTCTTAAGATGTCAAGGCTGATGTATTCAATAAAATATTCCAAATCTTTTTCACGCATTTTCATCGACTGTCAGTGATTGTTAAATTGAAAACATTAATCTCATTTATGACTGATCACCGAAAACTAACCAAAATTATCGCCAGTTACGTTGATTCTCTGACAGGAACTGTTATTAATGTATGGTGTTTTCGGACCGTTCGCATAGCTCAGTGTCGTGTACGTCATGTTATCCATTGCCCGTTTATGAACTAAACCGAGAATGTTGTTTCCTCTTTGGGGATACCCCGCCATCGATAATGTATGTGCGTGATCAGAAGTAACCACGATAAGCGTATCTTCTTCGTTTGTCATCTGTGCGCCAACTGCCACTGATTTTGAGAATTCTACCGTCTCGTCAAGTGCTAATTTCGCTAACGTTTCGTGATGAGCATGATCAATGCGACCTCCTTCCACGAAAAGTACGAAACCGTTAGGCTCCTTCTGAAGCAGTTCAATGGCTTTCCTGGTCATCTCTTGCAAAGTGGGCTGGTAATCTGGGTTTGATTTCAATCTATAGTCCATGTGACTCCCTTGGAAAAGACCTAAACACACAACGGATTTTCAATCAGATAATTTATTTTTATAAAACCAATATTTTAGCATTATTTTATAGCCCTTACCCAACAGAAAATCTACTTTCGACATGTTTGTTTTCATTAGTTCTTGTTTGTTCGTTACGTACTTGGCTATACTATTGACAAACCGAGTCTGCTTGTCATTCTTCCAATTGACAATCAAGTCTTCGTCCAATCGTTTGCCTGTAGAATTTTCACCTTTCATCGTAAAATAATCTCGACCTCCGCCCATGATGACCTAATGAGAAGTTTAAATTTTCTATTCAGTACAGATACTTTGAACCGATAACACTGACGTATTATGAACCTTGAAATTTCTACCCGGAGATCTGGTGATTAACTGTCTAGCTATGTCCTCGCACCCTGTAATGTTGGTCTTTTCTTTGGATAGTAGTATATCTGCGTCTGATTCCCAGTCCCGATGTGATGTATGGGCGAACGTGCCGGCTGGTGACGCGTGTGTTACTCTTGTTGTAGTCACAATACCAGTTGCTTTTCCTGACCATTGAGCCCATTGCATAATGGAGGTCACATGATTTTCTGTGTTCAACGAAGCCGGACAGTCAGAATAAAGTACTTTAGACGTTACTCCAATTGTGCCTTTATTGTTCTTCACGCCACAAAGATAGGCTGTAGCGGTACATGCAGAATCTGACACTTGTCTATCGACACAGTACGTCTATTAAAAAAATAATAATAATATGATCAAACAATGAATTTAATCGTATTATTAATTAATATTATTTATTACCTTTGATATTCCAGTAAACGGAAATTGTTCAAAACTCAAATGATCACTTTCCCCAGTACGATTTTCAAGCTGACCCTTATATATCCGAGCAGCCGTCAAAGTAGTCAATGACATACCATCTCCTAGGTATATTATCAGATTCTTAGCCGTATTGGTTTGTAATTTCATTTCGGACTTTTCCCCCACCATTTTTTTTGCATTTTTTAACCAGTATTGGGAATCTGTACAAAAACATAAAAGCACATCATTGATTTATCATTATTATTATACACAGATTGTAATTAGAAATAATATCAAATAAATATCATGACACATTTATTTTTTGTATATTCCTTTTATTGTTGTTGTTTTTGTTATGTTCAAACTTCAAACTGTTTATTTTTGGTCAATACTCAGTCTCAGTCCATTTTAATGTATTTTAATATATGTTTTTATATTATATTATAGTGTATAGGTATATGTTTTATGAATAAAAAAAAACCGGTCAGTAATGGGTAGAAGCACTTTGCTGGTCGGATAGAATCTAACACCACTTCACCAAATACTGGTGGTGAATGTATTGTATTTAAAAGTAATGGTAAAACATTTATTTCAATAAAACGATTTTGAGCAAAACTTGGTATAACATAATTTTCCAATTATTTATAAAAATATACCATTATTTTCGATAGTTTCCTTTTACACTAAAACTAATGAGAAAAACGAAAATTTACCTTTATAAAATACCAACTACAATAAATTTGTGACCTCATAATAAGTAATTTGAAGTTAATAAACTCTAAAATGTTTAATTTATATATGAATTAAAAAGTCAAAGGCGTAAGGAATATAAGTTTTAAATTCTGAATGAAGCTAGTAGTGTTGCAATGATATGCATTATATTTTTAAATCCACGTGTATTTCGCTGATATCTCATAATAATTGTGTACCTGAAATTATATGAAATTACAGCGCATCCCAGCTATAGTTTGTTTTTTTAAAAAAGGAGGGAACAAAATATACGGCAGTGTATACTGAATTTATAATTGACAGTTATAGCATTTAATATACAATCTAATTATGTATACTCAATATACTCGTATAAGTAATATCATGTAAATAATAACGGTAACTTTTCTAATTTACTGGATAATCTGAAGTTTTGCCCTTTTATTTTTGAAAAATATATATTGTTTTAGGGAAAACAAAATTTAGGTGAAGATCAAATTTGTCCGTTTTATAGTACATCTTTCTTTAAATGGTTGATTTTCTTTGACTGTTCTTCAGTCCTTATTGTACCTCCGTGAACTAATGCGATGGACTTAGGGTTGCGCAGTTCATGAATCAAATCCCTTTTTTTAAATTAATGTTTCGCATTCTTTTTTAAGTTTTTTATTTACAAATATGTAAGCAAAATAGTTTATCATGTAACATATATATTTACGAGTAAATGAAAATTATTTATTTTTGTATGTTTGTATAATATCTAGGTTTATTGACAAACAAAAAATTCAATAGGGATTCATTAAATAATAATCCATTTAGTTTTACATATTCATCCGAAAAAACATTATAAACTTCTTAATTGTAAAAATTTTAATTTAAAGGTCTAAAATGTTTCTAGTATATAAACACTATTATTAAGTGCTAAGGACCAAATAATTCAATTAAAAAGGCCACGCATATTAAAAATGGTAATGTAAATGTATTTTAGTATTTAAATATAAATTTTGTGGCAATAGTCATATAACCAGTAATAATATTCATGTATAATTTTCTCCACAACTTCGCTCATAATCGTTTTATGTAAAAAAAGGTTTTATACTTTTAGATTTTGAGCGTAGCTAGGAAGTTATAGTAGTTTTTCGATAATGTTTATTTTTTATTTGTTTGTGTACAAATTTTTGACCAGAAAGAGTACCCCGGTCTTTAAGACCTAATTATTATGTACGAGGTTAAATATACATTACTCTATATTAAATTAAAAAACCCTCGAAAATCCGTAGTCACGAGTTTTTTTTGTTATAGCCATTTAAATTTTTTCGAAAACTTATAGATTTATTTTATATATTAAATTATTATCTATCAAATTATATATTATATATTTTTATTATAGATTTTCAAGATATTCAAGTCAAAATAATTGGTAAAATGAGATTTTAATTTTAATCATGCATTATTTTAACAAAATTTAAAAAATCGACGGGGAAAAATGTATTATAGATTCTGAGTGTAGTAAATGAGCTAGTGGTTTTACAATGATGTTTAATTTAATATTTTTTTTCAAGTCCACGTGCATATCGTGTATATGTCTCATAGTAATTTTGCTCCTAAGAAATTAATGCTTTTCACAGCCATATTTTGTTTAAAATTATAAGGCAGGAATATAATGATAAACTGCAGCAGCGCAGCCAGCAGTGTATTTCTAACTATATTAAATTCTTATTCGGGAAAATACTCTAATTGTTATTATTTAAATGTACATATTATACATTAAACATTTAAATTTTTATTGTGTATAGTTTATTGTATTTCATTATTTAAAAGTACTATTAATTGGTAATTGAAAGAAAAACGGTTATGAAAAGTGAAAACTTTTTATAGGTGCAATACGATAGGCAAAATTTGAACGCGAAATTGTACTAAATGTATAATATTATAACAGTAATAGAACTATATTACGCCTAACTAATGTAAATAAATAATATTATACTAATTATTAGTATCGTCAATCGTCATACTTAATCAGACTTATTGCTAGATTTAAAGTGAATAATATTTGAATATATAACTCACAGTAATTGTGTTTCACAGTATTGCTTACATCGAAGCTCCGCTCAGAATCGTTTTTTTCGAATGTAATGATTAATCATACTCAAATGCAGTAGAAGTGCCCCGTTTTTTTAGATTCCGAGCGTAGCGAGGGAGCTAGTGGTTTTACAATGATGTTTATTTTATTTTTATTTTTTTCTCTGTTAACAAATTTACTACCAGAAGGAGTGCTCCGATCTTTACACTCATCCCTGTTTCCGGTAGCAAATTGCATCTAGTTGGTACTTTTGAGAGGTCATTTTTCGATTTTCATAATAGTTTTTTAATGCGTAAGCAAAAACTACCAAAAAATTACGAAAAATACGATTTTGTAAAA
>JAIPRL010009117.1:0-18448 GCA_025469235.1 Pemphigus obesinymphae | reverse complement strand
TATTAATAATTGAAAAGCTACTTCAACAGTGAAATCATATGTATACTAATAATAATGATACAATTAATTATGAATTTGTATGACGCAATAACTATATTTTTTAAATATGATGTTAGTATCAATTTTTCTTAGTTAATTTAATTAATGTTAAATAACTATAAGATACACATAAATCATTAATCATTACTGAGTTTTTTTGACACTCCTGACCTCTTTTATTGTACGCTTTTTAGAGTCCCTTTTCATGATACTCTTAACCAAACTCCTTTTCCA
Organism: Pemphigus obesinymphae; assembly: GCA_025469235.1. Taxonomy (NCBI): domain Eukaryota; kingdom Metazoa; phylum Arthropoda; class Insecta; order Hemiptera; family Aphididae; genus Pemphigus; species Pemphigus obesinymphae. The sequence goes on along the minus strand of JAIPRL010009117.1, from coordinate 18,175 downwards.
TTTCCTATCTATATTACTTTCCATTTCCTCTTCCAGTACATATAGACTAATTCGTGTCGCATGCCAGTTTTCTTAGACCATTTTTTTTCTTTCGTATGTTTTATATCGTATAATATAATTGTTTATATATGTTTTTTTTTTTAAATTCATTGTTCAACGTACCTGATATATAATAATTCTTTTACACATAATTAATAATTTTAGTAATTGCACACTTCGCGTTAATTATTAACTAGAAATAGTTGTGTACTATTGGGACCTGATAACGAAAATCTGTTTCTCAATTTGAACTTTATTAATTTCAGAATATTACTGTTTTTGGTGCTTGGAGTAATGCCTCAAATATATACCAATTAGAAATACATATTGGTGGAAATAGATATGAATCTATGGGATTGTATAGGTATGTAAGTAAAGTATAGACAAAACTCAATTTATCGGATAAACAGTTGGTAAATTTTACATACCTTCATATATTTAGGTGCAATAAAAATAAGACCGTTTAGTGAGACTTCTTTTAAGTACAATTCCTTTAAGTGGAAAACTTTGGAATTATAATTGTTTGTTAGTGTTACATATTATTATTGAAACTCCTTTTAAGTACGACACCTTTTGAGTGCACCTCATGTAGGTAGTTAGATTTATTTTTTATATTTAAGTTATAGTAATAATTAATTTTTTTAACAGTTAGTTTTTGGGAAGTATCAAATAAATACTCCTTTTAAATTTATTAGGTTGCATTACCTAATAATTATTGAAACTGCTTGAAGTGCGATATATTTCAAGTACCTACTATATTTATAAACTATATTATGGGATTTATAATAATCACTTGATGTTAAAATTAAGAAAAGATATTTTGATTTATAGAAGATAGTCTTTCAAGTTTTTCGGATAAATAGTGAATAAAGTGAATATTCTGAGAGTAAATCTGCCGAAATGTTACTATTCTCTAATTTATATACAATATCGGACCTTGCTTCGTTTGATTTTTGGTATTGTAACGCCTCAAACCAGTCCATATAGCAAAAAATATATAGTTCTCACCAGAACTCAGTAAAAAACACTAAACACAAAATACGGCTATATAATAAACAATCGTTAAATAATTTGAAAACTACAATTTTCGTCATCTAGTGGCAAAATATGACGAGCAGCTTCATAAACCTACAATAGACACGAAAACCGAATCATAGAATACAGGTTTTACGACCGCAGTCTAATCGACCTTACCAGAACCATAATACCAATTTAAAGGTCGACAGGAAGAAATGACACAAATTGTTAACACGAGAAAGAACTAAAAATATCAACGGTTGAACTATAAATATCCACGGGTTTATAAACATGAACACATGTTTGCAAACGCACAGTATAGCGGAAACATTACAGACCACACTACTCGAAAACAACAGATATAACGTACGCTTTAACAGCTAAAGACCCTGCTAAAAAAATACTAATAAAAATATGCTCAAACGTGGCAGGCATTACTCTCTATGACCTTACAAACCAATCAGATTACTCCGTTGCAACTCCTGATACTCCGACGCACCTGTTTCGGAGACAGATCTGACGTTCTACACATAGCCCTAGTGAAACTTCTCTTATAGTTTATACAAATTATAAGTTAATCAGAACTTTCATCAGATCATAATCCAATTCCTTTGCACTCTAACGATTCTCTAATAATATACTCTCCAGCACAAAATAATTTCCTGATCAATTAGAAAAAAATTGCATCCTCTATTAAAAAGCACATCCTTTCGGCAAATTCTCAAACTCACAACATCGAAAAAATAAATAAGGCTCTCTAACATTTCACAGAATACATTCAAGCGGCTGTTCCCAATAAGACATCCCCAGTTATCAGACGATCCAACCAAAAATCTTACCCGAAGAATTAGGTTCAGAAATACAAATCAAAAACCATCTAAAACGCGACTGGCAATACACCCGCGACCCCAATTTTATAAGAAAACTTAATCATAAAATTTAATTTATACGAAACATCCTTATACCTCTTCGCCAAGATGAATGGGACTCATTCGTTGACCCTAATTACCAATATAAATTAAACAAATCACTCTTAAACACAAAACCACTAGCCCACCCGCTCATTGGCCTAAACGGTATACTATACTCCGCACATGAAATGGCCGAACTCCTCGTCGATACGTGTGAGAAATCATTCACACCGAACATCAGTACCAATATCCCTGAGTTCTCCACTAGTCTCCTGGAAATACAAAAACCGACGACAACATTTACCATCCCGCAAAACTCCGGGCGAAGATCAAATCCTAAACATAATCCTCAAACATCTCCCACCGAAAATCTTAGTCTATCTCACAAATATATTTAACGGATACCTATACCAAAGTTACTTTCCTCAGATATAGAAAAACGCAATTATTATTACAATCCCCAAGCCCAAAAAAGACCACTGTAAAGACACGGTGCTTACCACGGTGTATTGGGTACCTACCCAATATAGACGTGCTATGGCATTATACCGCGATAGTCTATGTGACCGATCGGGTATTTTATAAAATTGAATATTTTTTAATTGAAAAGGGACAGTTCTTAAGGAGTCTGGTATATTGTAATGTTAATGAAAAAATAAAATGACTGATAAATTTATATATTGTATATGAGTGAATGAAAAAGAGAATTAAAATGAACGTTTGAACGAGAAACTATTATTAGGAGAGAAAGAAAAAATGAAAGAGATTATTACGTTTGTGAGCTTTAAAATATTATATATTATATATATAATAATGGATGCAGGAGGAATAAAAAATTAAATATTGAAATAAAATGATACATATTAACGCAGGCTGCTACCAATCACCCATCACAATGTCCATGGTCCTCTGGACCAGAACATAATATAAAAATTTACCGCCAAATGGCACAAAAAACATAATTAGTACACAATAAAAATAATGGAGTCTTGAGCAGATGAAATGTGGGTTTCAGCTGTGTGAAAAAACGGTATTTCACTCCGACGGTGGTGGACAAAAGAGATCACACACGGTGGAGAGATCGGAAACGACCGAGAGATCGCAGACGGCAGTCTTCAGCGCGATGGCAGCGAACGGCAGTCGGTCACTGGTCCGCGCTTATCGGTGGTGACTTGAGTGGTGGAGGGAGACGGCTGGTAATATGTATGGGACATTGTATATATTTATGGGAGTTATTATGGCAGGGAAAAATAAAATGATGGTATGACCGGGTGTTTGAGCGAGAAATGCTGTACGTGTGGTTATAGTAATTATTATTAAATCCGTCACGTTACAGAGAAATTAATAAACCCCAATTATTTATTAATTACTATTGGTGCTCTAATTTTTTACATATAATACAGTCCACTATGTATCATATTTCACAAGAAAACCATACAATATAAATAAATAAAGATACAATTTAAATTTATATACAATAATAAATACTTTGTTGACATCCGGTGATCCGGTGGCGCAAATCTTGATGTTCAATTATTAATGTTGTAGGTAATTTAAAGGGTAGGTGAATAAGTACTAATTGTATGCACATTTCATAAAGGTCTTGAAAAAGTGGTTCAAAAATACGCCATCCGGGAATTTGACCTCTGGCTTACCGAGCAATTTTTCTGCCACTAATCTACCCGTGGCTCCTCTTATCACCGAATTTCCGAGAGTTTATAAGTCAGAAGTAAGAATAGTTTCAAGTCCCTTGCCGGACGATTTTTCTACTCTACCACTAAGATATCTGAGGCTACTCTTATTTAAAATGTCCATGTATTCTTAAATGGTTGATAACATTCAGCTATACGACTACACCGATCATTCTCGATCGGATTGATGCCTCAGTGAGTGCTACCAACCACCATAAACTAATAAACTTAACGCCCGTTCACTGGAGTACGCGACTATGCTACCCCAACACTCCTTATGCGAGTGAACCTGAGAGTTCATCCCACTTCTGCTCTGTTAACAACAAAGAAATTAGTTCGAACATTTACCGCCACACCGGGATATTAACCCGAGTCTCATATTTGCCTGGCGATTTCTTTATCACTAAGCTACTCGGGAACTTATCATTAACTTCCATGTGATATTAAATGGTTGATAATAGTACCAATAACTAATATTAGTTTTTAGTTATATTAATCGTATTTTGACGCACGATGTCCACGGTGATCGACTTCCAGTTAGTAAATAAGATAGCCAACGAGATTTTTATCGATAGTGACGTATAGTATCTTGGCGCCATTCAGCGCTAATTACCAAACTTTTCCAATAATTTGATATCTATACTTGTTGTAGCTTAAGAACCATATTCGGCCATTATAATGTAATTTATGTAGTGTTTTATATTATTAAATACGGCAAGTATTTTAATTGGTAATAAAAAATGCTCTGTAAAAATAAGTGAAAAATGTTTTATTAAACAAAACTAAAATATTTATTGTTTTAAATTTTCATTTGAAAAAATTTCCTTGATATCATACTCGTAAAAATATCAAATATACCCACGAAAACGATGCTCACTCTATTACATCCCTCTACTCCTTTTTTGGGCTTCCTCTTCATTCTTTTCTCCAATATAAATTATTTTTACTACACTTACGATTTCTACCTTTTCTTTTATTAAAACATGCCCTAGTCATCTCAATCTATTCTCCCTCATTTTGTTCACTATTGTTGTGACTCCTATATTACTTCTTATATACTTATTTGTTATTTAGTTATTTCTAGTCACTCCACTATGATATTAACATTATTATCTCTGCAACACTCATACTCTATCCTATCTTTTTTCCACTGCCCAACCCTTCGATTTTAGGTCTAACTACTGTCTTATAAAATTTACGATTTTAATTTAATTGGGATTCTTCTGTCACACACGATAATTAATGCTTCACTCCACTTTATTCATCCATAATTAACGGTACATTTTATATATTCCTCAAAACCATCATTCTTATGTAGAATCAGATAATTAAAATGCAGAATACTTTAACCTTGCAACCGTATCCCCACTACATCCCCACTTAACTTTATTACTTGTTTATCCCTATTCGCTCTGTTTTCCTATTCTCCAAAATCATATTATATATATTCTATTTCACCCATACTGATTCTTAATCCTTACCCCTCGACGACTTCTCAACACTTTTCCAGTTTACTGTTCACTTCCTCAAGTCTCTCACCAACCAACCCATTATCATTTTTAACAGCATGCACCATAGTAACATTCTTCATATTCTTTATTATTTCATCCATTACTAGAGAAAGTAAAAAAGGTCTTATAGCAACAGTACACCCCTCTTCTCACAGTAAAATTCCTAGTTTTTCCTACACAAATTCCTTACTCTTGTGCTTGTCCCTTCATAAATAACATTTATGTACACCTTTGATAATCCTTTTTTTCATTAATGTCCATTAAAAACCCATCTAGGACCCTATATAAAAATACCATACACAACATACTCTTTTTTTTCACTATACTTCTCTATAAACTGTATAATACAAAAAGTTGCTTCATTGTTTACCTCCTAGGCATAAACTTAAACTCATTTTTTCTAAGAAATGTCTCAATTCTTATTCTCTTATCTATATTGTTTTTCCAAATTTTCGTACTGTGACTCATAAGTTATAAGGTTTATCTCTCTATAATTCTTACATTTTTGTAAATCTTCTATACTTATAAATAATGATTCCACACAACTCTTCCTCCACTACTAGGAATTTTCCCTTCTATTAAAGAGTTTTGTCCGCCACCTAATACCAAAACTATCTAATGATTTCTAATTTCTATACTTCTACTGGTGTACAATCCAGTCCCAACAATTTCATAATTATCATTTTTGTAAGCGCACTCTACAGTTCTTATTCTCTTATTAAAATCACCATACTCAAATTTCACTAAACTCGATCTACTGCATCCCTCGGAAATTCCTCATTTAATAATTGTTATTATATAAATAATAATATATAGTCTTTTCTTAATTCCCATATATTCTCATATCTTATTTACCATACTTTTTCTAAATTCCCTGGATTATTTTTATTTTCCCTTAGCTAGCCTGTACACTTCATTTTTCCCTTTTCTTGTCTCTGATGTCTCATATTGCACATTATATATTTTTAGATATTTAATAATATCAACATAATTCAAATTTATAATTAAAATATCTTGACCTACAGAGACAAAAGCAAAAATATAACAATAGTATAACAAACTTAATATCATGGAATTTTGATTAGTTATTAAAGTCACCGTTATATGTATTATTTTATTTAATCCAGCACATAGTTAATTTACTACAGTAACATTGTTAATTTTTTACGTATATATAATATTAGTAGTACTTATCTCATCAAATGATCATATTGACACGATATGTTTATAAAAATGTATATTAAAGTATACTGGATACTCTTCCATTAAGTTCAAACATGTGGCTGGAGTAAATAAGTTCACATCTAAAGCTGTAAATTAAATCATAGGCATGACTACAGTGGTAACAAAGGCTGTATATGCTGCCACTAATATTATCCCAAAGCCCTGTCCCATCACAAAATAAAAAAATTATATATACATTCAAAATATTTATAAATTATTTTTCTGTTCCAAAAATGAATTCGTTAACTAGTTTTGTTTTTTTAATAAAAATGTGCTCTCGCACTGTTATTATAATATTAGTGGTAAATTTAGAGTTTAGATAGTTGTAGCTGTAAATCAGTGTCTTCTACATGCAAGATGAATTATTTATTTATTTATTTATTTTGTATTTAACGTCTAGACAGTTATTATTTTAAAGTACAATAAAAAATAAAAATACAAACAACTTGAAAAATATATATAACACTAAAGATAGAATATAAATTAAAAATAAAAGTTAAAAATAAAAATTGACTATGAATTATTGAGGAGAAGGAGCATTTTATGGAGAGAGTGGTTATAGCCATAAGAAGTATTGTGGGCTGGGACAAGACATAAAGAATGAGACCTTATGGAGTGGGACGGAATACGAAGATATATGGAAGAGAGTAGGTCAGGAGCATCAAGGGAATTATCAAAGAGGGAAAAAATAAACGAAAGATCAGCAAGTTCACGACGGGTAGCTAATATAGGTATGTTAAGGATAGAGCGAATGAGGGAATAATCATGTAGGGGGTGATCAATTTTCATTATAAACGCAGCAAATGAAAAAAATTGGTCCTGTAATCATTCAATACTCAATTTATCGCATGCTAAGTATGGATACCAATTAATCATGACATATTCTAAGACAGAACGGACTAAAGAGAAAAATAGAACACGTAAACAGGTATCGGAGGAGAAAAAGCTAGTAGATATAAATAAAAACTCAATTTCTACAATATAATTTGTTTTTATTTAACAAATACGTTTTTAAAAAACATTGTTTTTATCTTCAGTATTAAACAACTACTCTAGTTATCTAACAGTAGTTTTAGAGTTGTTGTTTAACACTGAAGATGAAAACATTTTTTTCGAAATACGTATTTGTTAAATAAAAATAAATTATTTTGTAGAAATTGGGTTTTTATTTATATCTATAAAAAATTCTACAAATAGCTCAACACCAAAATATAAAGAAATAGCTAGTGTTCCATTTAATAAATTCAAAAACTTTTAAAGCTGTACAAATAATAATATTTTTAATATGGTAGCTAAAGAAAAGGGTGGGTGTGAGATGGAAACAGAGGTCTTTGATGATAGATACACGTTCAATTAATGTGCCTTCGAAGTAGAAGATATGGTTTATAGGCAAAAAAATCCTAGAAAAGGACACGATATGGCATTTTTTAAGGTTAAGGGAAAGTTTAATACTTTCTAACTCGACAATAAATATATCAAGTTTAGATTCAAGGAGAAAACATATTAAAAATTATGACAGGGAACTTATTTTCATATAAATTTTATATTATCGGCAAATAAAAGCACTTTAGCAACAGCAAAATAACTGTTTGAAGAGTTTAAATAGAGAAATAAAGAGAAACGAGCTAAGGTGTCCCCCTTATGGCCCACCAGAAGAAAGAATTTATAGTTTGGGGGAAACACCGTATATAGTAACGAGTTGCATTCTAGAGATAAGATAGGATCTTATCCAGGAGAAAAGCGGATTGCCTAAACTGAGTCGTTCTAGCTCATTTAAAAGAAGATTGTATCAAAATTTTTTTAAAATCAGTAAAAATAGTATCCACCTGGCATTTTTCTTCAAAGCAATTTAAAATGAAGGATGTAAATGAAACTCTGCTGATCATAGTAAATTTTCCGGGATGAAAATCAGGCTGATTATAGTTAATAATATAATTAAGAGAAGAAATCTAACAATGTAATTTAGATGTTTTAAAAGTATTTTTTAGGAACATAATTGACAATAGAGTTAATAGGTGCATCATTAAAAACAGAAGATGCGTCATTTATAGAATAATGCAAAAAAGTTTTCTCCCAATTATAAGTATTTATAAATTGAGATATGGAAGAGTAGTCGCCTGCATTAAAGTCATAGTATGAATGAGTGTTGTTCTACAATAGATTTCTTTAAGTAAGGATAGGTACTCAATATGTATGAATTATAGACAAATATAGTATACAATTTTCAAAATTTTTTGGAATGATATTTTCAGTAGCGTATTTCAGAATTCATCTCTAATATCTACTATAATCTTTAGTAATACGTATACCTATAAAAGAAGGATTATGCAATTTAAGTTGTTACACATATTAATAACTCAAATATCGAAATAAAAATACAAATTCATTAAAAATCCAATGTAAAACAAAGATTAAAGATTTTTTAAAATATAGTTACATACTATTAACTTAAACTATATTTTAAAATATTGAAAATTTAATATACGTACTATTAAACTTTTATTAAACGTTTAAGTCTTTAAACCCTAAATTATAACTTCTATTTCATAAAATAATTTAAGCTCTATAATTTCGATATATATCGGAACATTTGATTTAATAACGTTATACCGTAATACTGAAATACATAATCAGTGTAAATTTAAAGTCTCTAGAACCATTACTATTGGTATAACCAGAAAATCACTATAAAACAAAATTCAATATTAATATGGTATATATAGGACTACTAAAAGATATTAATAAACGATATTAGACTTTAGTTTCTCATTTATTGGGTAATGTACTATTTTATTTTAATGAGTACATAGGTCCTAAACTCATAATTGGTACATAAATGGATAACAAGAAAGAAATTTCTTCAATAAACGATTAGGTAGGTATGTATGTCGTATGTATCTAACTAAAATAACATCAAATCTACGTACTTAACGTAATAATTAGACTAAAACAACCTTATCAATAATCGCTTCGTTACCTTTACCAATGGTAATATATTAAGGTTTGTAATATACCCATTACTGGCACCTCTACATTTGTACAGGTCGCCGAACCTATAATCCGGAAAACGCCAAACTGGTGAAGGAGGTTATAGGATTTTTTAAATTATGAGAGTAAAGGTTAACATACAATTGATAAAACGAATGTTGACAAAATGAATAATATAATAACTCTGATAGATATAATGACTGACTAAATGGTTTAGATAGGTAGTAAAAATAATAAATATATATTTAATTGTAACATGAATGGAAATAATACAAAATACACAATAATAACAATATAGGTAACACAAATATAAAAAAATATGGTGACTCACACAATAAGAATAGAATAGTTAGGTATGTCTTCGTTATTAGTGGTCGTCTTCGGTCATCTTAAAATGGCATCTTCGCTTAGTTCCCCGGTAGGTATTTATTTTCTTAGGTACATGATTAATTGTTGATTTGATCCACCACCTGGTGCCAACAGATAACCGCGGCCGTGCCCACGGAACGCAAATTTTAACCTTCCATCATGGTTCTTCCGGACATTGATATATGATGATTCACCATATTTTTCATTATTTATTTACAATATTTCACTTTATGATATATTATACATTGACTGTTTTGTCTTTTTTAACGAAAAAAAAAACGTATAAGCACGACAATAATAAAACAAAATTTTTATTACAATAATAATAATATTTACTGATATAATAAGTATATAAAAAAAAAAATATAGTATGATAAGGATGATACTTTAATATTCGGACTAATGACATTGTGACACTAGCAACGTATCAACCACAATTAACATAATGAAACTGATGGACTGAACGACACTATTGCCCCTCGGTCATTTTATTCATAATCTTCTATCTAAAAGACTTGTTACGTTACAAGTTGCTAAAAAAAATATTCTAAACTATTTTTGTTGCCGGTCGTGAAATATGCTACTACTGTGGATGAAGTTTAGTTACGCTTATAAATTAAATACTGTTTCTAGCACGCAATATTGAAATACTTTATATTTACACTTTATAAGGTTTTATATAGGATATTATATAGGTAAAATATTTTTAAAAGAAACTATATAATATATAATATATGTGAGGGATAAAGCAAACTATTTTTATTTCCAAATGTTGCGTGCGTTGCGGTGCGTGCGATTTCAATACACCGCATATAATACGTGCATTGTATTAGGACACTTGTAACTGTATTGACGTATTTGTTTTTTCCACATCACACGCAACGCGCGCAAGGGATTCAATTAGGACATAGCATTATCTAGCGGGGAAAAACTTTTGATACGAGGATGTGGGTATGAATTTCACTCTGCTAATCCCATTTTTTGCGACTTTTTTATCCGATATCCAAAATCATAGTTTATTTTCTTATCATTGTAACTTTTATTATTTAATGTTTCTTATCATTATTTTTTTCATTTGTTTGAATAAAATTTTATACTTGCCCATTTTTAGATACGAATAGGTATTTAATTAAAATTTGGGGTATAGAATATGCTGTATATAACGAGTCCGTATTTAAGTATTTAAGTCTGACCCACTGATTCACAGAGTAGGTAGGTGCCTAGTTGTGGCTTTTTAGCTTATACCTACAATTTTCATAGAAATGAGTTTTAAATATTTGAACATCCGTAGTATTCTTAACAATTTAAATGAAATTTATATGGATACACAACCTTTAATTGGATTTCGAACATATCGATCTAACGACAATTTTTAAATAAAAATTCGCCAACGAAAATTCCGAATGTTTCCTTATTTGTGTGGTAGGTACCTTCTGTATTTTATTATACATTTATATTGAATATATTTTAAATCATCAGACCTTAGTCTCAATTTTTTTAAATTATTGATACAATAAATTATAATGTGTGGGTGTGATGTTGTGTAAAACCTATTACACTCAGGCGAGTATTTATAAATATCCGAGATTAGTAAGTTTGATCGATTTTCGGGTTACTTAGATATTTTTTCTTCATATTTGTCGGAAATATTTTAGAATAAACGTTTATTTTCAAGAAAGCGATCGCCAGTTTCTGCCGAAGTTGAAATATTTTTTAAATAATTAAAATACATAGACCGAGGTATACGTATTGCATTCAAAAGTAATTCTACTATTGAGGTATTGTATTAAAAAAGAGTTATACTTACAAGGTGTCACATTCAAACCAAATTACGAATTAAAGGTTTTGAACTCAAAAGGCGTTAAACAACCAAATAGTCTGACTTAAAAAGAGTTGCACTTCCAAGGAGTTGTGCCCGGTAGGTGTTGCACTCAAGCTACTATTAAATATCCTATACAAATCTATTCATTCAGTATATTTGTACTACTTAAATAACTAAGTTCTTTTAGACGCGTTACTATATTCATGTTGTGACATAGTCATTCAGGTTACATAGTTTTAACATAAATTTAAATGATTTGATATTACTTGAATTAGGTTCTGTCCTATTATTATCTAATTAATCTTTATTTAATAGATTAAAGCAGAATAATATATATATATATATATATTATTTGCCATGATTAAAATGACAGTGTCCTCAGCATAAGAAATTATTTAACTATTTATTTATAATGGAGAGTAGAACAGAAATATTATTTGATAAATTATGTATATAAAAAGTTGTAAAATAAAATTATATTTTCAATTAAAAGTTGTAATAAATTTCGGTATGAAATTATAAAATACGCATGTTTTTAACTGTATGTTATAATTTTCTTGACTCTATTATTTTTAAATATTGTACTACAAGAAATAATAGCTTCTTTAATCTTTACATTAAAAATATATACAACAGTAGTAAAATAATTAACATTTAATTACTCTTTTTACTCTTTTTAAATAAACAATATTTAAATATACAAAACAAAAAAAAAATAAAAAAAAAAATATTATGTTGTACATATAATATCATATCAAAATTATGTTAATATTTTTATTGGTGGTGGTATATTGACAGGTGCGGTTTTTATTTTATATCTCAGTGACAATTTACAAAGATTTCAGGTATTGAATATCAATCAACATTATCCTTATCATCATCATTAGTTCTGCTATACTCAATACTCGGGCCTAACAGACTGATGATCATTGATTAATAGTTCTTGTCAGTGATAAACTAAAACTATGTCAGGGGAGTAATTATTTATATAAAGTCCTTTATACTGAAAAAAAATTAATTTGAGGTCCATGGTTACTGACGCGACGACAAACTATGTTACCTTAGGATCAGAAAGATAATTTTTTCAAGTTAGGCATCAAATGATTAATTTTATTTGAGATAACTCATAAATTTACTATTATTATATTGTTAAAAAATTAATAATAATTTTTTATTTAATTATTACAGAAATAAAGCGTTACTTATTTTCAATTTTCCGACATATGTTCCAAAGTCTAAATATTTTGATTATATGCTTATATTAGGAAATTTCGTAAATAATGAATTTCGTATACTGGCTTTCAAAAGCAATTGTTTCCATACTGAAAAGGTAAAAATATAATTTTTCAGTTCTACTACAAATTTATATATTTAAATTAAACCAATCCATAAATCTTGATTGCTGTAAGTTTTACTTTTTCGTACTATTGGTTATTATTGATGATACTGTTGTTCAACCGACAATCGAGACATCCGCAGAGGAGTGAAATTTCTATTTGCAAATTTTTAAAATACTATTTGCTTCAACTAAACATCATTTGATGGTCATATATGTGGAATAATATACGTTAAAGATCTAAATTCAGAAGTAAATATTACTAGAATAATAGGAAATACATGTTGGGTTGAATTATTTTTCTTTTTGTTATTAAAATATGTCATATTTAACTAATCATTTTTTTCTTCATTCCATAAATTTTATTTATAATCTAACAAATAGTTCTAATTTCATAATAACTTCATACTATTTGAACTCTTACTTAGTTTTAAAAATTTCATAATTTTTAAATTAATTACCATAATAAATTTATGGATTTACACGTTTTTTCTAAATGGTTACAAAAAATTCGATAAATCTGCATATTATGGACTTAGAAATTTGGAGTTCGTACAAAGTACATATTTTACTATTATATTGATATCATACATTTTAATAGTTTTATATGAAAACGTTTAGTCCCTAACATATGTAGATATAATATATAATATAATAATTAATTAATAAGTAATAAACATTTTTCGAAAAATTTATAATGGTGTGCTAAATTATTGGAAAAAAATGAGTATATATTTTAAAATATTAAAATTTAAAACGAATGTCGTCTTATGTGTTTGTATTATTTCAAATAGACCACAGATCACTTTTTAACGATTTTACACCAATTATATAGAGTAAAATATTTATAACCATATAATAAGAAAAAATAATTTTAGGATTTTTATTTATTTATATTATTTCTATGAGGCATAATTTCAATATATAGGAACTTCGATTTTAATTTTAATTTTTTATCGTAAAGCGATTATTTATAAAAACATTCATTTTTACTTATGCCGCGTCAAGTCGCATACAATTATATAGCACTAGGATTTTTGGAAATTATATAACTAGCCATATCAATGATTCTTATTTCATTTTTATACATTTGCAATTCAAAATGTAACATTTTTACATAAACCCAAGACTGTATAATACGCATTTTTAAATCCGGATGCTAATAACACGTTAAAACAAAACCCCTATTTAATAAATAACTGATTTATTTATAACCACCACATGTATTCCAAATCTATGTAAATAATACATATATAGTTATACACAGATAGGTTACACATATATAGGTATAAAATAATTTTAATTAATTAATTAATATAATAATTACTTTTTGAATTAAATACAAATGTAATAAGGATAAAAGAGTTAAATCGACATCGTTGATTAATATATAATGGTTTGTAGTAGGTACGGCGAAACTATATATATATATGAATATGGCCCGGATAGTTCAGGTGGTAGAGTACAACACTCTTAATCACGGGGTTGTGAGTTCTAGCACCACGTTGGGTGCCAACTTGTCGTATACGTCAATGTAGATTTTGACATATGCGACAAAACTAATAAAATAAAACTTACTACAAAATACTTTAATTCAATCGCAAACGTATATCAATATAAAACATAAATATTATATCTCGCCTTTTTGGAGGTCTCTTGCGAGTACCCTCACGCGAGCAAGACTGAACATAATTCCTTCATCATTTTATTAACAGTAATAATTATAAAAATGGGACATTGACAATTTATAATTTCGACGTGTGTGATGACATTTTGAGATTCGTAAGTATACAAATCAGCATGTATATATTCATATATATATATACAATATATGTATACCTATAATATATATAATATATATATATAGTTTACCGTACCTACTACAGTGTTTAACATACATTAATATAATATATATATATTTTTTTTTAATAGAGTCCTTGAATTTTTTAAATACTGTTCAGAATAGAATTTTCGTGTTTTAAAGGATTACTAATGCAATATGAGTTAATCGTTTTCATATTTTATATCTCGATAAATAATGATCGATATAAGAAATTCTATGATCAATAGACACGAAATAAAAAAAAAACCGGTCAATTGAGATTAGAAGCATTTCGCTTGTTGGATAGAATACTAATTTATTTCTTTCAATAAAACGATTCTGAGGGAAGCTTATGTGTATGTAACATAAGTATAATTATCGGTAGAAACTAATAAATTTATTATATTTTAACAATATGGTTTCAAACTCATATTATTTATCATTAGTTTGTACTAATTCTGTATTATATTTTGGAATCTTATTACCCCTAAAACATTGAATACTATTATTTTTATAAATTATCCAAAATTCGACAAAACCATTTTAAATATGATACTAAAGTACATATTTGGCCTAAACTTACGCCTATAAAAATAATTTACTGAACAAATTATATTATTATAAACAATATCGATTAGTCAAATTTATTTATTTAGTTACCATATATTTTAACAAAATAACAAATTTTGTCCTAAAATTGTTTAAAAAAAAATAAAAATAAATTATGACTATGATCTTTTTAATATCAATTCAACACACATTTAACCTTGTATTAATTGTTCGTGTATTTAAATCTAAAAGTAATTACTATAATAAGCTTGAAATTGGGATAATTTTGAAAAATTTATTCAAACAAAATTATTGTAAAATACATACCTAAATTCCAAACCCCAATTTAATAACTATAATATACATGTAAAAAAATTTAAATGACTTTTAAAAATTTTTTATGTACCAATTATTATTTACCAATTTTCAAGTTTTTTTGTATATAGCTAGAATGACATACTTTTAACATTGTATATAATTTTTAAATCTTAAAACCTAAAATAATAATTAAAATTGCTATAAATAGTTCAACACTGTAAAAAAAAATTCGAAAAATATTTATGTTGAATACCAATAGTTATATACATTTTAGTGACAATTTCAAGCGTCTTGTATAATAATTTATGGAGTTGCCCAGAATTTCGACACAATTGTGTTTTCATTGTTTTCATGTCGTTTTCAATGGTTATTTATTTATTTATGCATTTATTGAAATTGTAAAAAGATCAAAAAATTATTGTAATAATTATATGCAATTTGCTACCGAAAAAAAGTGCTGTATATATTATGTAATGATTGGAGCAATCCTTGTTATGAAATTATGATGTTTGGACAATATTATTGTATGTAAAATAGTGGTTCTAAAAATGATTAATTGTATCCATTATTTTCTCAGAAACATAAAGATAGAGTTTCTCACAAGAAATTGGAAGATCATAATATAAGAGTATACGAATGTACTTTAATATCTCAACGTGGATGTGAAATTTGGAAATATTTGAAATTAAAAACAAAACCCGATAATGAAACTAATGTTAATGGATTGTAAGTATAAAAAACATATTTATTTATATATCTTATGTTTACGTATAATATAAAAAACAATGAATTACAAAATATTAAATTATTGTCAAATTGAAAATTAGTTTATAATATTATATAATTCATGAAATAAGTAATTATTTGAATATATTATAAAATAAAGACAAGTCTTGTATAAAATGTTTTTGTATCTCATACATTTGTACGTTTTATCCACTCTTACTTTAAAAATGTGTGCAACAGGGGTTGGAAGGACTGCTCGCATAAGGAGTCAGTAGGGATCGTAATACTTTGTACGTCATATAGAACACAGGTATCGGAGATATTAAACAAAAAAAAAAATAATTCTATTGCAGTTTCATGCATTAAGTTTCATTACATTATGTTCCCGCCGTTTTATTTTAAACAATATAAAATAGCAGTTTATATAGGTGCAAAATTACTATGGAACATACGTGAAATGCGAGATATTAGATAAGTATGTACGAATATACACCGTATAAGTATACTCCGAGGAGCTCCTCCTCAACTCCTTCTGATCGAAATGTTGCTAATAGAACAAGAATATCCTTGTAAAATTAATAATTTCGTCACTAAAGTCAGAATCAATTAGATTAACATTTTAACAATTAAAATATTGACTTTCTTCTAGTAATTTTGTTGCTTATGCTTTAGCATTCTTCCCCGATTCCGTTCACAACTTCACTCTGGTGGAAACTTTAAGGCCAGGTAAAATACTATACGCTTGCATCGTCCTCCGTTGTGAATTTTATATGCCTGTTACTTTTTTCGAGACTACCGTGTTATTCATTTCATCAAAAAAGACTGTCTCCCTTCCTACCAACCGTTATTCTTCTTCTGTATTCAGTAAATGTTTACTTCCTGGATGCTTCTTTAAAGACATTTTTCAGGTTACTGCTGATTTGTGTAGATCAATTAATGAGTCGATTACATATAAAAAACGGTGGGCAATGTTTTAAAATGTCATCTTGACATATTTCCGTACTACTTGTTTGTTAATTTATCAAAAATCTATACGGCGTATATTGATATTAAAATAAAATGAAACAAATTAATTGTTTTATAGGTTAGATGACCTTTCTGGTAATATCACTGATTTCTGTAAAAATATTATTATATCGTTTGAGACAACTGACTCGTCAACATATCTTACGAGTTACAACCATTGCGTCCGACTTTCCGTTTTGCCCACACGTTTGTCCTAAAACGTTAAGCATCTTTTCTTTTAATTTCAAATTAATTATTTATTTTCTTTTGTGTATTTATTAAGACGATTGTTACAGGCTGGCTAAAAATGAAAACGAATTTATTTTATTTACTTTGAAATTAAACAATCTCGACATCCATCCCAATCATTATATACAAGTACATGTTATTTACAATTATACGACACATTTATATACAAGTATAAAATATTTCGACGGGTTCAACCTTGATTACAAGTACTGTTTCTATTATTTTGCTGAAACAAAATACAAAAATTAGTACAAACGTTTTCAGTTTATATTACTCAATCTTGTCATGTCCGTGTTCAAACGTATTTACTTGATCCTCATGTACATATCCTTTTTCATCATGTCATTTGTATGTCTGTTTCTTCCTTTTGATAATCATCAACTTATGCTCGAATGGCTGAATTGATACCTTTTTTGTATACTGGTTAAAATCCTTGTCCCAAAATAGATTTTTTTGTGGTTTTGGAACGTTATGTAGTTTTTCACAATATGTCATCTTTTCCCTTGGCCGTGTTTTTCTCCACGCCTTCAATATCGTAATCATAAGACTTTGTCAGAATTCAACGAATTCGAACTTTGTACTTTCATACATTTCGTCG
>JAIPRL010009116.1:0-18448 GCA_025469235.1 Pemphigus obesinymphae | reverse complement strand
ATAAGGTAATTTAAGATGAGTGTGGAAATGACTTTATATGGCCATAGAGAAAGAAATATCAATTAAATTTAATAAGAAAGATTTGAAAATAGGTACCTAATACACATGTGTATTATATACCTATATATTAAATTAAAATTTAATTTAGCAATTTTATATTTGAAATTTAATTGAAAAAAAATTGGACAGGACGGGTGTGGACCCCGCAGGTTTTTCAATTTGGGTAGAAGCAATAAAAAATTTATTCATACCTATACTAGTATATGTACATATACCAAGAGAATGAATAAATTTTTCCCTAATAAGGTAATTTAAGATGAGTGTGGAAATGACTTTATATGGCCATAGAGAAAGAAATATCAATTAAATTTAATAAGAAAGATTTGAAAATAGGTACCTAATACACATGTGTATTATATACCTATATAATAAATTAAAATTTAATTTAGCAATTTTATATTTGAAATTTAATTGAAAAAAAATTGGACAGGACAGGTGTGGACCCCACAGGTTTTTCAATTTGAGTAGATGCAATAAAAAATTTATTCATACCTATAGTAGTATATGTACATATACCAAAAGAATGAATAAATTTTTCCCTAATAAGATAATTTAATATGAGTGTAGGAATAATTTTATATGGCCATAGAGAAAGAAATTTCAATTAAATTTTATAAAGAAAGAATTTGAAATAGGTACCTAATACATATGTGTATTATATACCTATATATTGAATTAAAATTTAATTTAGAAATTTTATATTTGAAATTTAATTGAAAAAAAATTGAACAGGACGGGTGTGGAACCCGAAGGTTTTTTAATTTAGGTAGATGCAAAAAAAATATATTCATACCAATAACAGTATATGTACATAACCAAAAGAATGAATAAATTTTTCCCTAATTAGGTAATATAGTATGAGTGTAGGAATGATTTTATATGGCTAGAGAGAAAGAAATTTAATTTAAATTTAAGAAAGAAAGAAATGAATACCTTAGCACTTGTGTATTAAATAGATATTATTTGAATTCAAATTTAATGTAATTTTCAGTTTGAATTTTAATAATTCGATTAGTATAGGTACTTATACTGATAGAATTAATAACTTTTTTTCTACTTGACACATTGAAGTTTAGTATAAGGATGAATTTATGTAGCTATAGAGAATGATAGTTAAATTAAATTTACTAAAGAATGAAGTGAAAATGGATACCTAATACAAATTTGTATTATGTACTTAAATTTATAATTAAAATTTAATTTTGAAAATTTGTTTAATAGAAAATTGGCTAGGAGTGGTGTGGACCCAGCATATTTTTCAATTTGAGTAGATGCAAAAAAAATTTATTCATATCTATTGTGTTATATGTACATATACCAAAAGAATGAATAAATTTTTCCCTAATTAGGTAATTTAGTATGAGTGTAGGAATGACCTATATGGCCATACAGAAAGAAATTTTAATTAAATTTGAAAAAGAAAGAATTTAAAATAGGTACGTAATACACATGTATATTATATAACTATATATTAAACTAAAATTTAATTTAGAAATTTTATATTTGAAATTTATTTGAAAAAAAATTGGACAGGACCTGATTGGACCCCGCATGTTTTTCAATTTGAGTAGATGCAAAAAAAAATTTATTCATACCTATAGTAGTATAAGTATATATACCAAAAGAATGAATACATTTTCCCCAAGTAAGTTATATATCATGAGTGTAGAAATGACATTATATGGCTATCAGCTAAGAAATATTAATAATGAAATTTAATAAAGAAATAATTAAAAATAGGTACCTAATACACTTTTGTATAATATACCTATATTTTAAATAAAAATTTAATGTAGAAATCTTATTGTTTGAAATGTAATTGAAAAAAAATTGGACAAAACTAGAGTGGACACCGTTGGTTTTTCAATTTACATAGATGTAAAAAAAATTTATTTTAATTATATTGGTATAAGTACATATACCAAAAGAATGAATACATTTTTCCATTGATAGGTAATTAAGAGCGGGTGTAGGAATGACCTTATATGTTCATAGAGAATGAAATTTCAATTAAATTTAACAATGAATGAAATGAATACCTAATGCACAGGTGTATTAAATAGATATTATTTGAATTCTTATTTTTTTTTCTCCATCACATTCTCTCCCAACTATTTGTTGTCGGCCACTCTGGTCCTACACTTTCACTTAGCTCTATCTCCCGCATATTTTTCACCTACTCCCACCTAACTCATATCACTCATCATCACATCGCCCAGAATTCTTTTTCGGTTTTCCTCTCCCCCTCTTACTAACAACATGCATTTCCCTTACTAATCTTACCGCCTCAGTCTCTTCCCTCCTTAATACATACCGGAGCCATCTTAATCTATTCTCTCTCAATTTGTCTACAATCGAAACTACCCCTATAATACCTCTGATATACTCATTCCTTATTTTATCCTCTCTAGTAAATATACTCAATACTTATCCACCTTAACATTTTCATCTCAGCGACATTCATTCTCTGTCTTATCTTTCTACCTACTGCCAAATATTCTGTTATATACATTGCAGGTCTTACCACTGCCTTATAAAATTTACTCGAACATCCGAGATGGGAAAACTCGTCTATATTCATTTAAAGACTAATCATACCATTTTGATAAGTTTGATGTTTGCTGTCGACCGGACGCAACCTCAATTAGTCGACTTTTACGACAGGCATGAGGAAACCGTGGAGGTATTCTTAGCCCCCTCCACAGGGCAACATGTGTACCTATGTATTGAATCGAAATTTAATATAGAAGTTTTTAATTTTAAATTACATTGAAAAAAAATTTGACAGGACGGATGTGGACCCCACAGGTATTTAAATTTAGGTAGATGTAAAAAAAAATTATTCATACTTATATTAATATAAGTACATATAACAAAAGAATGAATTAATTTTTCCTAAATAGGTAATTAAGAGCGAGTGTAAGAATGACTTTATATGGCCATAGAGAAAGAAATTTCAATTAAATTTGAAAAAAGAAAGAATTGAGAATAGGTACCTTATATATATGTATATTATATACCTATATATTGAATAAACATTTAGTTTAGTAAGTTTAAGATTGAAATTTAATTGAAAATAAAATGGACAGGACCTGTGTGGCCCCCGCAGGTTTTTCAATTTTTGTAGATGAAAATAAAATTTATTTATCCTTATATTTGTATTAATACATATAGAAAAATAATGAATAAATTTTTCACTGATGAGGCGATTCAGGATAAGTGTAGGATTGACTTTATATAGCCATAGAGAAAGAAATTTTAATTAAATTTAACAAAGAATGAATTGATAATATGTATATATTTATATATATATATATATATAAATATATATATAAAACTTTTTTCCTACTGGACACATTTAAGTTTAGTGTAAGGATGAATTTATGTAGCTATAGAGAATGATATTGAAATTAAATATACTAAAGAATGAAGTGAAAATAGATACCTAATACAAATTTGTGTTATGTAACAACAATTTGGATTAAATTTTATTATGTAAATTTAGGTCTTAAGTTAAATTAAAAAAAACTTTAACAGTACGGCAGGGGTCGTATTTGAATTTGGGTGTAAACAAATAAAATGTATACTTAATTCTATTAGTATAGGTACTTATACTAATAGAATTAATAAATTTTTCACTACTGGAGACATTTAAGTTTAGTGTAAGAATAAATTTATTTAGCTATAGAGAATGATATTTAAATTAATTTTTCTAAAGAATGAAAGGAAAATAGCTACCTAATACAAATTTGTATTATTACCCTAGATTTTGGATTCTTAAATAATTTTCAAAATTCGTATGTAAAATTTAATTGAGATGAAATTGAACAGGACGACAGGGGACACTACAGGTTTTTGTATTTGGGTGTAGACAAATAAAATTTATACTTAATTTTATTAGTATAAGTACTTATACCAATTGAATAAATACATTTTTCCTTAATGAAGACATTTGGGATTAGTGTAAGAATGAATTTATATGGCTATAGAGAATTATATTTAAATTAAATTTAGCCAACAATGAATTAAATATAGGTATTTAATACAAATTTGTATTATATACCTACATTTTGGATTAACATTTAATTTTGTAAATTTAAGTCTAAAATTAAATTGAAAAATATTTAACAGTACGGCAGGGGACACCACTGGTTTGTAAATTTGGTTGTAGACAAATACAATTTATACTAATTCTATTAGTATAGGTACTTATACCAATAGAATAAATACATTATTCCTAGTTGAGGACATTTGGGATATGTTTAAAAGTAATTTTAAATGACCATTGAGAATTAAATTTCAATTAAATTTACCAAAGAAAGAAATTAATATAGGTACCAAATGCACATGTGTATTAAATACATTTAATTTGAAATAAAATTTAATTTAATTTTCAGTTTGAATTTTAATTAAATAAAATTAAACTGGACGGTTGAGGACGTCGCAAAATTTTGAATTTTAGTAGTTATATAAAAAATGTAATTTTAATTCTATTAGTATATGTATTTACACCAAAAGAATAAATACATTTTTCCCTACTGAGGACATTTTGAATATGTTTAAAAATAACTTAAATGGCAGTAGAGAAAGACATTTCATTTAAATTTACCAAAGAAAGAAATGAATTTAGGTTCCTAATGTACATGTGTATTTAAAATAAATTTAATGTTACACATTTCATATGTATCTTATTTCTTATATTCTCTATGCAATTAAATAAACCAGGATCAGATATAATGTCATCCTTCCAAAATAGTTAGTGTTATAATTAAATTTAATCTTCCTGTATACTATAGAATAATATATTAACTAACTAACTACGGCTAAATTTATACAATCAATATACTGAAAGAAACTTCGACTAACCATGAAACCATTTAATGACACTATTGATTATTTCCAAGACATGCAGTAAAAACTCGATGAAATCGGTAGATACATTTGTCTTCATTACCAATTGTCGTTTCCACACTATTCGTCAGCAACGCCATCATTCTTCTATAACCTGATGTACAAAATGAATTTTGAACTCATTTATTCATCTTATTAATACCAATTGGCAATATTGTAAGTAGATATACATAATATAAATTTATAAATTGAAGATTAACTTTACTTTCTTTTAATAATATACCACATAATATGTTTCTTATAAGCACACTCATATCAGAAAAATATACAACCAACTATACCACAGATTATTATTCCATTTGTATATATTTATCATCACAAATTTAATATTTTTACTACCATCCAAAGATCAAAACCAAAAAAATGTATTCTTTCACAGCGCGTGTATAATTTTTATTCTAAACAAGAAACGAAAATGTAGAAAAATAAAATATTTAAATTAAGAAGTAATACCTAACTAATAGCTATAATGTATATATACTGTGCTGTAATATAATTTGTTTATTTATTATACAAAGTATAATTTTTAAAAATCAGCATTTATATCTAAATTTAGATTTTTTAGAATTTAGATTTTTAAGAATATATTTTTAACAACAATTAATATTCTATACGTACAATTTGGGTTTTATTGAAAATTAATTATTATTAAGTATATGTATTTTTTGTTAGTTTAAAATTTATTTTTCTATTTTTTCCCTTATCGTTTTTGATTTTCAATATTTTCGTAGTTGATTTTTCCGTTTTTATTAGTTTTGTTTAAAAATGTTGATTTAAAAACTTTTTCTCCCTTGATTTTTTGTATATCTGTATCTATAAAAACACAGGGTTATGAGTTAAGTCCTTTCTGCCCGGCTTTAGAAATAAAGGAAGGGTTTTCGTAACCAAGACTCATTGGTCTTACTAGTGGACTGAACTTCACATGGTTGGTACCTAAACAGTAATTAGGAATGTAAAAAGAATCTTTATACTTTGAATCTAGTTAGAAGGTACACAAAAACTTATGCCGACCAGGAATAGAAGAAAATAATAAATCAACAGAGCAATTTTAATTATTCATAAATCAATTAAATAAGTATATACTTGAAGTTTTGACCAGATACAATGTAGATGTAAATTATAGGATTTTGCCTATATAAGACGCTGCCTTAGGGAACATTTAATGGTACAAAACGATTTTAAAACATCATAATTTTCACCCTTTCTAATGTACCCTAAATTAACTAATAACTTTTGTTTTTTAAATGGCAACTCTTAGTTTTATTTTATAAATGTATTCAGATGTTTCTAAAATTAATTTTATATTATAATATTTATATAACTTTAAGTTAGCTGTTTATAAGAGAGAATACGTTATTTTTTAATACCAGCAGCTATTAGTAGGTACCCAATTCATCAAATAATAATGATACCGTGATATAATAATACCGTATGATAAATTGAATAATATGTAAACAAGATATTGTCTACCATGTGAAAATTGACACAATGTCACAATATGACAAAAAGTTATCTACTATTTTATAGTAGTGTTAAATAATAATGTTTAAATTATTTTATTACCTGCAAATAGTAACTGGTTTTTAAAAAAATGACATTAATTCATATAAATACCTTTTTTTTAAGAGATAATACAGCTGAAGGGAAATTAACAAAATATAAATATTAAGAGGACGCTACACCGATGATTTTCAGTGATGAAAGCATGTTCCCGTAAAACTGTTAAAAAAGGTTCTTAAAGTGATTTTAGAACTAAAACACCTATTATCAAACTGATAGAAAATAAAATTTTGGAGTGAATGTCCTTTCAGTTTTTCAAATTTTTTATTATAAAACAAATTATTATAGTTTAAAAAAGTATTTGTTTTTTACTTTTTTAAACTATAGGTAATAAATTATTTTCTATTCAGTACCGTTATTGAGCTTTCTGTGCTCTAAATAAAACCGAAATGACGCCTAGAAGCTCATATCCTAGAGGCTAGAACATCCCGATGAAACCCTAGTCAAATATGACAACTTTAAATATGTATATGTAAATTTTACTATATTTAAACATTCACAATTAGTGAAACTAGTAAAAAATTAAAAGCGTATTATAGCCAGGATTTATTCCAAAAGAGAACCGTATTGTGCATTTTATACATTTTTTTTTATATCAATACATTAATATTAAATTTATTAAATAACAATTTTACTACAGACATAAAATTCATAATATTTATTTTATATATCACGATTTGGACATTTAAATATAATATATAGGCACATGAAAATCTCTAAAATCAAAAAAACCTATAAAAAAAACTGAGGTTTTAACTAATTTCTCTTAGGGGACATGGTACCTAGGATATAATTTGCAGTAAGTACGCTAGAAATATATATTTATGGACATCCCCCTAAACTATGACATTTGCCCAACTAGAATGTTGAAAGTCGATATACGAGAACGAGAGTCATGTAATAATAATAGTGCATAGTATGTAATTAGTACCTACTATATACCTATTTAATGTACATTTATGTAAATATTATAATATAATGTATTCTATTCTATTATTTTTATGTATATTATAATAGTTGATTACTATTATAAAAATCTAGGGTATGTATAGTTATGTCCTTATTTTTACATCATTTTTTACTGCAAAAATAGGAAAATTTTGTTTTAAATTTTATCTCGAACTTACAAAACTAATAAATTGCATGAGTACCCAGCTAATTAAATAAGGTGGTAAGTATTTTAAAATAAAATATATTATATACTATATACCTACCTATTTATAAATAATTTATTAATAAATATAAAAACATTTTGTTATTGTTCTATAACTTTTTGTGTTTGTCTTTTATTCCCTGATTTTTTCGTACAGATGCATATACTAATTATGATATTTATTATTATGAATGTCAAAAATTAATAAAGATATGATACTTTTAAATACAAAGAAATTGGCCCTAACAATAAAGTTTAAATTCTTTTAAAAGAAAATTGTATACATAGTGGTATTGTATATAAATATAGCATACCTACCTATACTATATCTAACTATATATTATTATTTAAATATTAAAATTTAGTATAACTTATAAAAAGTTAAAGCTTTTGGTTATTTTTTAAAATATTTTTAGAGTTCAACACTTCAAATCTGAGCAATATACCTATAAAATTACGTATTTAATAAATATTATTTTCAATTTTATTGTGAAGTGTAATTAATTAAAAATTGTTTTAATATTTTACTTTTAGTATATGTACAGCGTATACTTATATACATACATTTTCTACAATTAGAAGTAAATACAAATAATTATCTAGGTAAATTAAAGTATGAATTAAATACAAGTAAGAAATAAAAATACTATAACATATCTACTTAAACTTGTATGAAGTTAACATTTCCCTACATTATAAAAATACTTTTAAAAAGTACATGAAATACTATTCAAATAGTATCTACTTTGTATTTCAAGTAATTAGTGTATTCTTTAATTACTAAAAAATGTTCACAAAATATTGACAACACTGAACCTGTTTTTGCAACAGTGAATATTTATTTTTTAGTTTTTAATTAACGTCTCAGAGTAGTTACGAATGTGATGTCACATGCACTTCTTAAATCCAGTTCGCAAAACCGGGCATTAAGCGTCTAGGATGTGTCTCAGAGAAGTCACATAGAACTAATGATAAACTTCACATGTCACAGTGCAACTACTATGTAATGTCTATGTGACTAGATTTTCCACACAGGGTAATAAGTTTAAGAATAATTTGAAATAAACAGTTACTTACAATAAGTAAGAATTACAAAGGTATGTAATATTTTAGCAATAAAAGCGCATAAAAATTATTATTATCGACGTGAACGCACGTGGCTGTAGCACTGCAATATTCGGTTCAGGTGTTTTACGTGTATATGTATACAGTAGGTAACGCGACGGCCCGTATTCGATAGAGGTATGGAAATGAACCAATGCCGTCGCGATAATATAAAAAGCAATGCCATCTAACGACCGTTGGATCCGTTCCGTTTACGGTGTAGCGACTCCTCTTAAGCAATAAAATTAATTTAAAAAATATCCGAATACGTTTCGGAAATTTAAAATATAAAATTTAAAAATCAAAAGTAATATAGTCAATTATGATATATAATTATTAAAACAATAATAAGTATTTAATTTTAAAAATGTGTAAAATACCTACATTTTTCAATAATGAGAATTGTGTTATTATCGTTAAAAGAATAGATAGAGTATCATGATCATAGTTTTAAAGGAGGGGGCGAAAACTTTTTAGAAATATTTTAGACCCAAAAATGTATATATATATATATATATATATATAAACTAATTATAGTACCTATATTAGGTAATATAAATATAAAATGTACACATAATAAAATCTTATAAATAAACAAATGCATTTTAACAAGCAATCTAATTTTAGTTTTTCATTATTAAGTCTATTTTTTTTTTCATTTCAACAAAATTTTTTACTGTTTTTTCTACTGGAATGACTATTTCTCTGATATACCAGATAATTTTTTTCTCAACTAATACATTCAATAGGTTTTTTCCTACCTGAAAGCTTTTTTGGTAGCCAACTTATTAGCATATTATTCCTACTAGAAATTTTGATTTTTCAGTTAACAGGTAACATAATATTATCGCTCCAATAAAATTCACCGTTAGATAATGATGAATACATAGCGGAAGACCAATTTATATTAGTTTTATTACATAAAATATATCAGATTTTTATTAAGAAATCACAGTATCACTAAAATTTATTTAGTCAGTTTACGAAATTATAATAATTATAATAATGGTTCTTAGTACTATAGTGGTGAGGTATTATTATATAATTATATAACACAATTAATTAATTATTTTATTTGGTATACTAACATATTGGCTTTGGGGGGAGGGCAATCACTCCTATTACCACCCCCTCAAATATGTACCTGAAAAAGAATCACCCTGTATAATATATTTCAATCTGAATTTGATCTAATTTTCTTAGATACACAGATAATGTTTTTTTTTAATTTATAAAATATATTTATTTATAAATATGTATTTTAAATGCATAAGTTAAAATAAAAAATAAAATAAAGTTTTCATATCAATAATTATGGATTTATTATGATCTTTCCATTTGAAGTTAAAATAACATATTTTGTATGGTTTTTTTTTTCTAAACATTTTATGAAGTATAACACTTTTAAAAACATTTTTGTTGGTTTTATTCATCCAAGCTATGGTGTGAATAGATTTATAAGACAAAATAATGGGGTGACCCTATTCACCCCAAATCTGTATGAATAGGGTCACGTTTTCAAAAATATATATAAAATAAATGGGAAAAGTATAAGAATATTTTTGCAATTAATAATATTACGAGACATGTTATCTTTCATTGAAAAAAAACGAACTTATATTGAAAACTCTCAGAGTTATCAATAAAAAAAACCTCTAAAATTTACTCTAATCACCCCATTTTACGGTAGTTAATCTAATTTTGACTACCAAAAAACTCCATCCACATTTGTAAAAATTATTTTAAATGGTAAATTAATTAATTAGAAACTTCAATATTTATTTAAAACATTTTTAATAAAAAAAAAAAATATATATATACAGATATATTTTAAACATTATTAAAATCCTTTTAATATATTTTTTTCAAGGTTAAAATACTTAAAAATACTAAATCATAATGGTATTACTATATATTTTAGGTAGGTATATAATACATTAAACAAATCATTTATAATTTTCACTGCATTAGTTTTGAATATTTTTTATAATATAGATTTTTTTTTTAAATTTTAAATGTACTAAAAATATTATTTTAAACAAATGGATTTAATCGATATTTTAAACAGGTATTTTAAATATTTTAAATAAAATCAATGTTTCTTTCTGATGTTTTAAAAATAACAACCCTGGTCACATACAGGAACACTTTTAATGACTTATAATAATAAAATTATTAAAAAAAAACATCGTTTTAAATATATAGGACCAATATATTTATATACTTGTATAGGTACATATAACTGAGATGAAAATTCAATATGCGTCAAAATAACTATTGGAAAAATTATGCAGTACAAAACAGTAAAAACTGCTATACTCTTCAACAAAATACTTTGCAAATTATAATTGAATAATTAGTACTAATCTAGAAGTTATCGGACGACGTGCAAATTTCAGAACTTTGAAAAATCGTGGAGGTAGCTAAGGACACTTTCAAAAACTATCAATCAACCTCAAATTACTGGTAAATTATAAAGGAGTGATTGGTACCAATTTTATGATCTAATAGGACGACTTATTTTTATATAGTCCACTATTTCAGTTAACCCGGGAGGAATTGAGCCAATATAAATATTATAAATAATAGCACCTATTTAAAACACAGCCTACTCCTAGTTTATACTAACTACAACAGTATACTAAAAGAAGAATATAATACCACTAACCATTTGACAACAATATTGAGTAACTCCATGATGCATTAGAATCAAATCCATGAAATCGGATAAATTTTCTCCGCAGCATTGATATTTCCTCGGACAATTGAACGTAACGCCATCAATCTTCCAAATCACTATGAATAAATACTATATACTTTCAATCATGGTATAATATAAATATTAAAATAATAATTAACACAAAAAACAAACTGCGGTGTACACGCGATCGAATAGGTACACAATATTATATGGACGGTGCCCGGGTAAATGAAATAAGTCCATTTTAACAATTTTTTTTTTTATTGCAAATTATTGTAGAATTTAATAATCTACATCACATCGATTGGCATGAAAAAATAACGAAAATTGTATGTTTATTAGTAAAAGTATTGATAAACAATTTTAACTTTTGTATAGTTTTGACAGTTTTTTTAATTTCGCGAAAGTAGTGTTTTTGTACTTATTTCTTTTACACGGACACCGTCCATACATTTTCGTGTTGATTTAAAAGTTTAAAAACGCGTCTAGGTTTTTTTTAACATAAATATTTATGTTTAATATAATTTAACAACGAAGTTACATATTATTTAGTTTTTAATTTATACATTTTTTTAAACTATTAGTAGATACTTATATAATAGTTTATTTTTTTAATTTATATTGAATAAAAGGTGTTTTAACTCTAAATATAACTAAAGCTCAACTGAAATTTAAGTTCTATATTTATATTGATGAAGATTCTAGTGGAATTCTCATAGAGATAATAACATTTTATGATAATGATTTTTTATAATACAATATTAGTAATTAAAAAACGGGGTTTTAAAAAAAATTACATACAATTCACGAACATTTCTTAAAAATCAATATCATATAATATCAAAAAATACCTATTGTTATATATTATACCATACATATTATGACTATATTAATATATTTTGTATATTTTAATATAACATTATATTATAGTACATTATTAATATTGTAATTAACAATAAAAAAATTATAAAATGCCTCTCATCTGCTAGTTGCTACTATACTTAAATTTTTGTATTCACACTAATATTAATATGAAATAGATAATAGGTATTATATAATTCAATATATTTAAAATATTGGATAAAAACAATTAACTAAAAATATAGCTCAACGCGAAAATATCGATAGTATCGACGCAAAAACTAAACTGGTCTATGTCCAATGAGCCTATCAAACGAAAATTTACCACATATCTTCGCGTACCCGTCATAATATTAACTTATCACGATTGGAAATTTCCCAAAATAACAATATTATACAACATCTAAATATTACAATAATAATACGAAGATAATGAGAGCCACGAATCACAGTAATACTACCTACCTATAGTTTTCATAATATAGATAATTTTATTTATATATAAAGTATAAAGAATAATATATACTTATGTAAATAGTAGAATTAGGAAAATTTCCTATACTTAAAAGTAAAAATCTCATTCAGATAATTCGAAATGTTCTTTGGTAAAAATTTAACATAATTTGAATAGTTTTGTATAAAGTTACCATTTTAAGTTTTCCAAAAAGTTACTTATTAAGTTAAAAGTTAATTTCAAAGAAGAAACGGGTTACGTAACTTAATTAAAATTTTCAACTCGTTAATGCCCAGCCTTGCATATTCGTACATGATATATTATACATATTTACCGATATATGTTTAATTCTAATACATATACTATACCTATACCTATACTTGTAGAAACAAATTTGGATGGTATATGGTATAGGGGAGATGCTTAAAATTAGACATATTTCCAAATGGGAAGCAATTTCGGTTATTCTCTGCTTTTTATTGAAATATTATGTTAAACAACTATTTAATATGTTATATATATATACTAGGTATAAATTATATTTTTGTGTATTAACATGACTATGTATCTAAATAATTATATGTACTGTAAACTAATTTAATTTGGCAGGACGTAACGATGATTTTCCTATTTTATATAATATTAATATACAAGCAAATACAATTTCATGAAAATTAAAAATATTTCTTAGACGTAAATTTTGAAACTAAAACAAGTATAGTATTATAATTATTTTATATTTATACGCGGGTACTTACATGGTACATATCCCAAATTATGATAAATGGTTCGACATTCCATCTTGTCAACTGTTTTTACTATGTATCCGGGCCAATCATATTTTCCTCGTTTTCATATTCCCGGTGCATTTTATATAATTATTAAAAAAGACATTTATTCATAAATTATTCTCATACAATTATTTACATATTTCTATTTTAGTTTTTGGAACATATGTATTGAGAAAAATAATTATGAAGGTATTTCACAAGAAAAACTTCCAAAGTCTTTAAAATTTAAATGTATAAATGTATAATATAATGTTTTTTTTTTCAAATGTACTTACTTTGTTCGTACACGTAAAACATATGGTAACCGTTTTTCTATAAGTGGTAAGATCGTCTGACTTGTTTTTACGTTGTTTCTATGTAGGTAGGTATCTAAATTTCATTAAATAAATAAAAAAAAAAATGTATTTATTAAAGTAATTTGTAGGTGAGTATTAATAATAGATAATATAGAGTTCAAGACTGCAGTAAAAAAAAAAAAAAAACAAAAAAAATGTTTTCAGTATAACGAATATATAACATAAAAAGTACGTTCGTCATTCAAAGTTCAACAAAAAATACCTTTATGCTATATCCATCGATCAATAATTTAACTAATTTTCTTTATTCAACTGTAATAGTATAATAAATAACGTAGAATTATTTTAATACAATTTGTTTAAGTTTTTGCAGTCTTGATCGGTTTATATATATTTACATGAACATATTTAAAGTAATAACAAATATCTACTCATACATATTAATAAAGAATAGTAAAACAATAAAATAAATATATTTACATAGAACCAAATTAAACGTTTAACATTATAAACATCGGTGAAATACATAGATGAGTGCAGCGAAGGAAAACAGCGATGTCCAGTGTCCACGGATGTTTTCTTATGCGCCTAATTTAATAATTGTTATAATATTCATTATTAATATATAAATATTTTATATGAAATGGTTAATAGATATCATGATTTTTTTATAAGGTTGAAAACGGTCTATTACTCTAAGGAATTTAGTATTTAATAAATTAGAATTAATACTCATATGCAAACGCGACAGTCTGCTCAAAAAAATTGTCTATGTAAAGTGAAAAATGGTAAATAAACATACTTTAAATAGTTTTACTCTATTTGAAAACAAATTTAAATTCATAAATGCTTATTTAAGATTTTACGTTAAAAATAGTTCTAATTCATTTGTTATTGTGATTCGTTATAAGATATTTCCATTTTTCAAGTTAAATCATTTAATTTAAACTGTTATTCCTACAAAACAGAATAGAAATAAATGAAGTCAAATTAATTTTCAAAATTCAATTTGGATTAACTACTGGAAATATGCTTATTATCTTATTGGTCTAAATACACGTAAGAGGACGCCATACCAACAAATTTTCATTTTATTACGCGTCTGCTACGGGTGCACATTGTTACAGTGGGGACTAGTTATAACTTATAATATTATGCAGTTGTTCAAAACTGGCGGCTATCGTGTCGTTGCGCCCGTATTATTATTTGTACATAATATAATAATATTATTTTATAGTAATATTTATTATCAGGTCTCCGATACAAAATCGGTCATGAGAGGCAAAAATTAAATATTATATAGATTTGTAGTATTTATAGTACCTAGTACCTACGTAATTTATTGATGTTATTACATACGTAATATTTTTATATTTACGTTTTATTTTACGACATTCGTGTATATATATATAAATACTAATAAAATCTAAAAAATTATAATTATTATAATACATTACTATATTCCTTAATTAATAATTATTAGGTACATTATAGTTATAATCTATTTATAGAGTTTATTCATATTTCACTGGAAAGTACCTATAATAACTAAATGTAGTGATGTATATTATTATAAACTCACGATAGGGAATAATAGGTAATAATAATAAAAAAAATAAATAAAAAATGAGTACCTAATCAGTTCATCAGTTTTTTCTAGACACGTAAAATAATGATAATAATAATATATTATTATATGAAGATAGTAAATTTTGTTTTGGTGGAAAATGGAAATAGATATAGTGGTAAAAAGAATATCGTACCTATACATTTTTGAGCAAAACGGCGGCGCACAAAATTTGATAAATGTATCTAATATAAAATTGTATAAATATAATTTATAAAAAAATGTCTAAGCTAATTGTTCAAATATTCAGAACATGATTGTACGTTATAATTAACAATATACATATACTCGTAACATACCTATATAACATTATGCGAATTGCGAGTATTACATTTTCAGGTATTTTGATTTTAATTTTTAGTGATTAAGCGTTTAAAATAGGTATTATATGTGGAAGTACCTACCTAGTATATAATATTTAAATATTTTATATTGTATGTTTCATTGTGTCAATATTGTACCTCTACACGCGGTAATCACGGACCTTGTCAGGCTATATATATATATATATATATATAATATATATATGTATATACATTATACACTTTTTCTATTTATAAAATACTAGTCAATATTCTATATTCATGATAAATAATTCCTCGATCAATATGTTAATACGCATATTATATTTATTACTTTTAGTTTTTACTATACATTTTATAATAATAATATTATGGCAAACAAAAAAGGGTCAATTCTTTCGAAATCGAAAGTAAACGCCAGAAAGAGAATAGCTGGGCGTTTACTTAATCAAAACAAAACTAAGAGGTAATTATAATTATTTTTAAAAATAAATATATTTAACTATTTAAATTTTTTGTTATATTAATACATTTTAGACATAATATGTCGAATTCACTGCCTCCTACAATATTGTCACCTGAATTCAACAACATGGAACCTCAGCATGTGTAAGTATTATATTATAATTAAAAATGCAGTACATTTTTCATACATTGTTAAAAACATGCAAAATATTATTTTATAAATTATATTACGTATAAATCCGAACCCTAATAATTAATAATATCAATTACCTACCTATAAAAATGAAAGGTACTATAAATTCGAAGAAATCAAAAATAATAATTTGGAAATTAACAAAGCTGTTATAAATGCTAGTTTGGCTATTGGTATGAAATAATTAGGTTTATTAGGTGTATTTCATTCGGTCACTACATAAATAAAAAAATATGAAAAAATAGATCGGCACGGTACCTACCGATAAAATTGATCAACTATCGCAGTACCTACCTACTATACGACACGCCTATTGTATCATGGGCTAAAGACCTAAAGCGCCGCGTGTGTACGTATATATCTGAAAACTTTAAACCGCTATAAGATCTGAACTAAGTCAAAACGGAAAAATTTTACATCAATACAAAAACTTCAAAATTAAAAACACCACATTTCTAAAAAAAAGAGTAATTTTTGTTGTAAAAATGAATTATTTTAACAAGGCAATACAACATTTTCGAAAAATTTTGGTTATAATTTCCATTATAAGAAGGATAGTCCAAATTTGTTTTCACTGTCAGTTTTAGAATTAAAAACATATAAATTTAAAAAAAAAATTGTCAAATTGTAAAATTTTTAACGTTTTAGTATTTATTAATTCAAGTATTGAAAAAATAAATTTTTTTCAAGTTATTTGGCTATAACTTCCAAAGTAAGCAAGAGTATTGTGTTTTTTATACGTTTATTACGTTAATATACATATGTATAGTGGTGGGAGGGGGGGTTAATTAAAAAAAATTGTTCTAGTACCCAACTGCATTTGTTCCAAATATATTTACAAAAAAAAATATAGGTATATTTCAAAATATTTATTTGGTCTAAAAGGTTAGCTGATAACGTACAATATTCAAACATTGAATATAAAACTCCAGAAACATCGGGATCTGCTTATGAACGTGCAGTCAGCGTCAGGGAATAAATACATTTTTTTAAGTTTTAAGAGTTCTCTTTTAGTTTAAAAGTGTAAAAAATATTTAACATAGAAAAAAGTACTTTTTTTATCATTATATCTAGGTAATGTAGGTACCTATATGTAATTTACTATAATGTATTTTTCGTATAACCAATTGTGAATTGTAATTACTAATTTATTTTAGTGATCCACAGTCACCAACAACTGACGTAGTAAACATGGCTAATAGTTTTATGAATATGACAACTAATATACTAAATAGATCTCATACATTAGAAAATGATAAAGATATTAATTTAAATAACGATACATTTGAACATTACAGTTCATCAATGTGAAGGTGAATATTAAAATACAATAACTTTATTTAAGATTTTAATTAATTAATTGGTATTTTAATTTTGATTTAATTAGTAAACACGACACCGATATTACTAATCATAAATTACATTCTGTTTATTCAACACCGGACATTAAAATATCTGAGTATGTTAATAGCTAAATAAATAATTAATATAATATTTTATACATTTTTTTAAATGTTTTTAATTGTATTATTATTTTTTATGTATCTATAGTTCTCTGAATGGTCGTCGAATCGTAGATATAATGTTTCTGTTTGAGCAAATATTAGTCAGTGAAAACAAAAAACACTTGGGTGGATTAGGGTGTTCTTTTATTAATTCAGAATTCGTAAAAGAAATTCGTAAAGGATTCCATTGCTCATGGATATTTAAATGTAAAATGTGTAACGTTGAAACAACTATTAATTCAGACATGGTCAATATGAATGAAATCCCAATAAATAAAGCGGTGACAAGTGCTTCTATTGCAGTTGGGATTGGTTATAGTCAAGTTCATGATTTTACAGCCGCAATTGATATTTCATGTATGACCAACAAATCATATACTTACAATTCTAAAAGTATAGCTAAGGTTGTCGAAGAAAGTGCATGGGAACAAATGAGACTTGCTGGTTTAGAAGAGAAGAAATTAG
>JAIPRL010009115.1:0-18453 GCA_025469235.1 Pemphigus obesinymphae | reverse complement strand
GGGAAAATAAGTAAGGACTCAAAGCTGAACCCTGATGTACCCCTACTCTGACCCTAAAATCCTCAGTTTCTCCACACAGACTTCTCACTCTTGTACTCGCCCCTTCATACATATCTTCAATTATGTTTACATACACCTTTGGTATGTCACCTTTGGTACAGATTTTCCAAACCAATGTTATGTTAGTATTGTGCCGCATCTCGTATACAATCATCGGTTCTCGTGTAGTCGTTCGTGTGTGTAAAAATTGTATTAATGCTCAAAACGATGTATTTAAATTGTTTTTATTTTCACATTTCGCTGCACCACATTATTTTTTTTTTTAATTTTTAATTATTGATTTTTGTTTTACTCTTATTTTAGTTGAATGAATATTAAGTAAGTTTAATGCATTTTTATGTAGTTTTATTGATCTAGAAACGTGCGTATCTTGGTATTAAATATTTTCACGAGTATTCTGTCAAAGTTTATTATGGTTCAGCAGCTTATAAGTTGCCCATTAAATTAATAAATAAATATTAGTAAATATTGATTTACTACGGATATTTTGTTCGGGCAAACCGCGTCTTGGAATATTGCACCGTTGCATACATATTATAGCTGTAGCGTATACCGTGTACCTGATATTTTACTGGCGCAATTGATGAACACCGGTGTTTGGCATAGCCGGAATATTATATTATTACGAAAAATTATTATTTTGCACAATGTAAACACGTGGGAAATCAGACAATCAACTATAATGACGCCGTCTCATGTACCGTTTGACCTGAAAAACTTCTCTGATTGAGAATGCGGTGATTCGTATTACACCGGGCTACACTCACGGTCTGAGTTGGTCGGCCTGACGGTCGGGTCAGATGTAGTATCAGCTTGTTTGCAGACGTGTGTCATCTGATTACAATCCGGTTCGATGTTGTCGGTGCTACCTGACCGAATTGGAACGTGTGTACAGCGTCATCGGCAAACAAATTTATTTATCATTTATCAGTCCGTTTCGAAACGTTTATATTATCACGCACAGCGTGAAATGTTGATACACTATCACACGTTGGTTAAAAAATGTAAATCTGTGCACTGTTCTATGATAAATACGTAAATAACTAGTGATTATAGTAATAATATATATATATGTATAAATATATTAATATTAAATAGTAAGTAATGGAAACTCGGAATGTAATAACGGAACGCGAAATTTTTTTAAATAATAGCGGGGGCATGATGACTAACTATATACCTATATACTTATGCATATACTTGATATATATAGGTATATATATATAATTAAATATGGATAAAATTAGGTAAAAATTATTATAAAAAAAAAATTATAATAATTATTACAAAAACTATAATAAATCGTTTTATTGATACCGAGCTATTACAGACGATAAGAATTATTGTCATACAGATGAAAACATTTTGAGATTGGGCTTAATAGTCAGACCGTGTGTAGGTAACACCTGATTTGGTCAGGGCAACGGATCAAATCAGACGGTGTGTAGCCCGCTTAACGCTTGACCCACGTCCAGACGGATGAGTGTCCAAGCCTGGTTAGGAAGTGGTTTTCATTTTCGATTTTTTACGTGTTACGCGTTTTCACGTGAAAGACGGTATCGACGTTTTTGGGATTTGATTTT
This sequence comes from Pemphigus obesinymphae, assembly GCA_025469235.1. Classification (NCBI taxonomy): domain Eukaryota; kingdom Metazoa; phylum Arthropoda; class Insecta; order Hemiptera; family Aphididae; genus Pemphigus; species Pemphigus obesinymphae. The sequence continues at coordinate 16,810 of JAIPRL010009115.1, read as the reverse complement.
TTTAAATTTTACGTCACAAATACCTGTGCCTTTTTTTGGAAATTCCAATACGAACCGCTCGAATTCTATTTCGAATCTAATTAAATGAACACATATTATTATCGAACCAGTACGAACCCCCTCTAAATATCGACTTTTCAATTTGTCTAAACCAACAAATTACGGTCAAATTCTCATTATCAATTAATATAATTCATTTTATGCAATAACTTAAAGTATCGTTGGCATAGTCATTTATTTTGTATATTATACATAATATATACAGCAAAACCTATAATCATAATAATATTGTAGTTTTTCATCAGAATACCGATAAATATTATAGAATTATGACTGTTAAAATCGGAAAGTAGTGTAATATAAGATTTCATTAGATAAATGACACTTAGATAATAAATAATAGATATTATATTATAATTTAATTGGTTGAAAAAAAAAATTGTTCGTTTCTGGTAGGTACATCTCCCACACGAACCAATGCAATTATCATCATTTTATACTTTCTTGAAACGTATTTTATTTTATTTTTTTGTAAACAATATCTGAATATATATAATATATAATGTTAATACATTTTTTTTTCGGATTCCGGATACCGCGGGGTTAAGTGATGGTTTTTTCAATTTTTTTCGGGTTACGCGTTTCGGTTCAGTAAACAACAATGCTGGACATTAACGAGTTAATAAGTTAACAGTTAAGTTAAAAGTTAAATTAATTTTAACATTTGACTTAACTTTTGGTATTTCATTAAAACTCAATTAGGTTAATTTTGAAAAAATTGATATATTTTGATTTCATATTGAGTCTGTTGTAAAAATTCATTGACGTAATTTCAGTTTTCGCTAGATTAAAGTAACAATTTATATTGATTTGCCAATATAAAACAAATCAGTTTACTGGATACTTTTTGTTTGGAAGATATGAATTTTTTGCTGAAATATGTAAAGATTGTGAAATCAGAATATGTGTCGTTTTAATGTTTATGACTGTTTACGTCTATTCAGCTAGTCTGTAAATTCTAAATATACCTATATATTTAAACTATAATTACCATTTATCAATATTATAACTTTAAAGTTTGACGACTTTATTGGTTAAGCTGAATACCTAAATATAGACTATGGTAAATGTATGAGTTGCATTACCCCAAATTACTCTACGGATCAAAATATTTGAATAAAAATTCACTGCCATTGGGTTTGTTGGACCATGCACATAACATCGTTATCGTGTCAGAACCCATAAACATTTTTCTTTTTTATTATCAACAATATACTACTGTAATATTCATGTACATTAAATAATAATCTATATTGACTTTAATTGAAATTATTCTCTATAGTCGAACGATATAGTAGGTAGGTATAACCAGAAAAACAATCGATTACTTAAAAAATATGGCACATGAATTATTTTAAAATTATATTTATATTTCTGTGTTTTATCGTTTATATTCATTAATTTATAAATTTTTCCAATTATTCCTATACTTATAATATTTATTCTAACTCCAATTGCGTCATTTGCAATATATAAACATGTGTATCAAAATACTATTTTCACTTTCTTACAGTGTTTTATTTTACTTCATTCATTATATATTTTAATACTTCTCTGTTAATTTTAATACTTCAAAAATTATTTTTCGAAAATTTATGATCGATGTTTTTTGATTTCTTAAAATATCATGTTTTAAAAATAATCATAACATTAGTGTGATAATACCAATGGAATGAATGAAAAAATATATATAATACAATCCACTTTACTATAGGCGAATTAAAAATAAAATATAATAAAATAGTTTAAAAAAGCTACATAATAAATTTAAAACAAAACGGTGATTTGTTGAATTTTTTTTAACACATTTCATATTTGAGTGAGTATATTCATTTAATCAATGATTTATTTTCTGAAATTCCGAAATTAAATACTGAACAATTTATGTTTTATTTATTTATATATTCCTATCAATTATGGATCATTTTTCCAAATAATTCATTAATATAATATTAATCATCATTTGATGTTTCCTAATTCGTATATTATGCAAAATCTCGATGTTTTATTTTATGAAAAATTATAGAAAAAAAAAATATAGATGATGAATTACATTTAGTTTATGTGATGATATTCTATATTACTCTTAAATCGAATAAAATTCATCATAAAACATATAAATGTTGCATCTTGAACATCTTGAAATGTCTATAATAATACAATATTATACGTTGTTGAACACAATCATATTTCGAGAAAGTCAATATGACATAACAACAGTTTTCTGACGTCAAGCCTGAATGATTATTTGAATAAAAGCCAAATTACAAACAAGCAACGAGTAAACAATGCTTTTCAAGGAGGATAAGACAGTAAATAACATCAGATATAACATCCAATCAAATTGATTCCATATTGAGGAGGATCCAAGCGATTATAAATCCGAAAACTCACAACGTCAAGTACTGAATCAAGTGTTTTGGAATGATGTTATCACAAGTTTTATATATAAAATATATATACAGGTATATATAAATATAGGATATACTAAATCGTTCTTGCGCATTTGCATATCTCGATACAAAATCTCGTATAGTTATGATATATTTTATTTTCATGTGCACATAACAACAACAAAATAAATAATATCTATCAGTTACTTTCGTTCATTCAATTTTATATTTTAATAATTTAGATTTGTTTAAGTTATTATTATTGATTATTTAGCTTTATTATGTTAATATCAAGAAATATTCGACTTCTAGATAGTTGTGTACTATAATAAATTGCATTAGTCACAGTAAACAATTGTTAAATGCAGTCGAATTTCTACTAAATATATATCGAACGTCTCATGCATCACTGTGGTAATTTAAGTTTTGAACTAAATATAATATACGTGTATTATAATTTATTAAAGTTTTCAAAGACATCGTAAATATAAAACTTTATAAAAAAATATATTAATAAAAAATAATATTAATCTATACCACTAAAAAGTTCTGGAATGTTTAGCATATCTAATACAATTCTATCATTACATTACGTATTGAACACTATATTTTATTTTTATTTTATTCATATAAACGGGGCAAGACCAAAGATAACAAAGAAAAAAAATATATTCAAATATAAACAGTAACAAAGTCATGCAAGTATTCTAAGTACTTCGAAGTTAATTACATTTTTTTTATTCGCAATAAGTGAGTTGTCAAAGAAATTAGAAAAAGTGTGAGAAGTATGAAAAGGGATAGAAAAAAACGAGTGGTGCGTGAAGAAACTCTGAAATTTATTAGGGATAAGGGTAAAGAGAATCAATTATGGCGGAATGAATAGATAGAATGAACGGATAGAAAGAATAGATTATACAAATGCTGACAGATAGAATTATTAAAAACATGTAGAACAGGTGTGTTATCATGAGGAGGAGGAGGAAGAGGGATATTAAGTCTATGAGCTGCGATGCGGAGGAATTTTCTCTGAACTTTTTCAACTGCAGCACAGGAACGGTGGTGGAGTAGTCCCAAAGAATACTACCGTATTCTAGAACATGCTGAACTAGGACACAGTATAGGACTGTGAGATGAAATACAAGGTTGAATTCAGAAAAGCAACAAAAGACAAAGTCAATAATCTTAAACGCCTTGCAATAAATATCTCCAATGTGCTTAACTAGGGAAAGATCTTGAGTGAACGTAGAACCTAGGTTACGGATATAGTCGCTTAAGGATTTAATAGGGATATTATGAATGATATAAGGAAAATAAATATGAGAGTGAGAGCGGGAAAAGAAAAACACAAAATATTTAGAAATATGCAGGGAAGACTTATGGACTCACCCCATACCAGAATAAGAAGTCAATCAGAAATAGAGTTTATCTGTAGAAAAAAATGTTTTGTTATCAGCGAATATGAGAAGTTTTACATGACGAAGAACTAAAGGGGCAGAATTAACAAAAAAAATCAAAAAGGAAAGGAGAAAGTACAGCTTCTTGTGACACACCTGAAGAAGAAATAAAGGTAGACGAGGACGAACCAAAGACAGAGACATAGAGATTACGATTAAACAGATATAAGCTAAGCCAAAAGAGTAATCGATTGCCAGTACATAAAATGTTTAATATTTTTATAAGGATCAACACACGATCAAATGCTTTGGAATAGTCTGTATATATTACATCGACTTGCTTGTGCACCCAAAAAGAGTCATAAATATATGAAGTAAGCACTAGATTACAAGTCATGGTTTTTCAGTCTGGTAGAAATCTGTGATGTTCATCCACGAGACTATGATTGAGAGGAGAACGAATAAAGTTTAGAGAGATGAGACAGTTTGGTAATAGGACGATAGTTTGAGATAATTGCTGGATGGCCTGATTTAAGGAAAGGAGTAATGGAACATTATATTGTATGCTAAATTATATTTATATATGTTTAATGTATAAATATGTTATATTACTTAGGTAAAAAAATATATAATATATCATATATATTATAATATAATTGCATAATGTAATGAATATATATTTTGTATACAAAATTATCCATTTAATTCAAAACTATTGCAAATATTTTAATAAATTTTATTTGAATAAATTAGGAATGTTATTATTATATATATTAGGTTAGGTATATATGATTTTTAAATTTGTAGGCATTTGATTATTGGATTGTGTAAATATAAACATGACATCGTTAAACACGAAATCAAGCTTAAATGTACTATACCCTTAGTAGATATTATACTATTGTACTTTGTTATTTGTATTAGTACTATTGACATACTAACTACCCTTAGTACAATATATATTGAAATACAAACTTGGGGTAAGTTTTGGGAGAAGGGCGGCAGACTGTAGTAAATCATTAAAAAATATTTTGCATACAACTTTGAGGGTACCCATGGGAAGAGGTTCTATGTTAATGCTAATTTATATTGTATTATCACTGATAATAAATTATAACTATTACCGATGTATCTGTTGAATTTCATATATTCTGTGCTATAATTTTTATTACGGTTTATGATAAGAAAAAAAAAATATATTTTATTTACTCGATATGTATGTATTAATTAGATATTCGCCTAATATGTACAATTTAAATTAAATCTGAGCTATAACAGAAGGGGCAAAAGAATACCTTTGATCCTCTAATAAAATATCTGATAGAGTAGTGTTCCTCTCTTGATACCCCCCAGTAAAGTTATTTGAAAATTATGTTTTTTAGACAAATTCGACAGAAATACGACTTTTTACTTTTATGCATTTATGTGGGTACTTCGATTTTTTTCGAAGAAAATATATTTTAAAAAATTTGACGTAAAAATAAATTTTTTATATCGAGAATTTTCGTATTTTATATACATTTTATTATTAAACAATATCAAACATTACATCGTACATGAATATGATTATTTCCATTATTCCAATGTGTGTTTTTACACTTCAGTAAGGATAATATTATAACATATATTCCACCAAAACAAAATTAGACCATATTCCGTGAAAACAAAAAAAAAACTATACAATTATGTATTGTTTAAAATTCAACAGTTTTGGATTATTCAAAATCCTAGTAAATCTGAGTTAGCCTAATAAATATTTGAGAGGTAAAATCGCAAAAATATTTTAGAAAAGACCTGAACGATTTTATAAAAAAAATAACGTACTTGTATAAGTAGGATATTCAATGAATATCATAGGTATAAAAAAAAAAAAAAAAATTCACAGCCGAATTGTATATGAAGTTTTTCTGTGGATAGGAAACACAAAAAATACAATTACCGGATATTTTGAAACAATAAAATAATAATTCGAAAATGAGTTTTCATTAAATCGACAATTTGAACATTGTTTACTGTAACCTAGAATTTGCTTTTTTCAATATATCTATAATAACTTACCTAGCTATAACTATATGTCTACCTATGTATCACTTTATGTAGGTACTTATTATATTACACTTATTCATGAAAAATATCGATTTAGTTTCATATAAGGATTCTAACGACCGTCTCTACTACGTTCTATGGTTGTTAATTTTAAATTTTCGTCAATATTACTATTGCAATAATTATATGTATTTAATTTAACATTTTGAATATGAATATTCGTTTTACATTTACGTTCTTATTTAATTTAAATGATATTTTTCCAAAATTTAAAAACGTGTTTTACTTTTAACATCATAACCTCTCTATAATATAATTCACATGCGCGAACAAACGCATATCTGAATGGTAAATAATAAATATACACAATGTTCTACGCTATGTGTCCCAAGATGCCTAATTCTTTGTTTGTTTATATTTGCTGAATACAACATTTTACTTGTCGTTATAATGCATTTTGAATTAAATATTTTATTTATAAATAATAATAGTACATTATTTTAATAACTTATTTTTCAATGAAAAAAGAAACAATACTATTGACTGCATTTTCAGTACCCAACACTAAATAGTCAGAAAGTATAAGGTATGGTTTAATTTAAATTATATTATTTTAAATTAAAGTCTTGCTATTAATTTTACAACAGAATTTTTTGAATCAATAAGACTTTGTACGTATTATTATATGTTTAAATTAATGAAGCAAAGAAATGTAAATAAACTGTAGTAGACTGCGATTAAAGTTTTTTGCAGCGCAGCGAATGGGATTAGGCATAGTCAGAATTTCAGTAATTCAAGTGCGTAACTGACAATAGGCTAAGTATAACAATAAAAATAACGTTTTAAAATGTGTAATAAGACGGCAGTTCTATTTTATTTGAAACTGTATCCGTATATATACTTTAAAGGGACTAGCAATAATGTTACACAAAATGCATTTTGACAAAAGATTACTGAAATTATCTAAGATTTTTAACCTAAAATGTTTTTAAATTATCAGAATCTCGGAAAATAATATGATGGGTGCAAATTACCAATGATTATGAGAGATTACCATAGATTATGAAATATATTAAAAAATATTACTAAGACTTGTATTATTTTGTACATCGACTGCAGTTGTTTAGACCCCGAAAAACTATTTAAATAATAATATAATATAAGATTTTGAAAATGTTTTTAAATACAAATATGAAAATAATGTGTAGTTATTTAAAGTATTTAAATACAAATATTCAAATACTTTGAAAAAACTGTCAATAAGTGATTTCCAAAAACCATATATTTATACAGTGTACATACACTTAATACACATACTATACTTATATGTACAAAACACAGTATACACATACCTATTGGACCAAAATATACATACAATTATTAAAATGTAGTTTGAATACAATTATGATTATACCTAAATTGTTAAATAAAACCTTAAAACACAAAAACAAATGATTAAGACATTAAATTTTTTTATTCAAAACAATAAGTAGTGTTATCAACTTCGAAATATCTCTAAAATTTTCAGATAATTATAATATAAGATATTATATAACAATATAAGATTTCTATAAAACTTAAAACAATAAATAAAATATTAATTACAAATAAAAAGAGGATTGTTGACCAAATATTTAAATATAAATAAATAATTAGTGGTCATAGTTATAATAAAAAATATTATAAATGTTATAAATAAATAAATTCATAAAAATAAAATAATATATTCGTTCTTATATGTATGACTTTAAATTTCTTCAAATTTTTCTAATTTTTCCAAATAGAAGAAAAAAAAACATTTTTTTAAACATTGTTTTAAAGTAGTTTCCCTCAAATTTGTTACTTTGACTTTTGATTTTTCTTATAATATAATATGTCTTATATTATTGCAAAAATATTTTATCAAATTTAATGTCAACTTAGGTTTCTGTTTGAATTGTACGTTGTGTTTGACTAATGCACATTTAAATTTAATGGAATCCAAATAAGAATCAAAACACACACACGCATTATATTTCCCGGGAGACAAAAACAAAATTTGAGTTAGTAGTCTGCCATACTCATATTATAAAATTATAATTTGCATAAATCTCGCAGAACTTTCCCTACCGGATGACTTTACACTTTTTGAGAGCTAAAATCCATTTATTATAATTTTTGAGTATAAACCACAATGATTTTCAATGATTTATATTGAGTTTGTACAATTTACAATATGTTTATAAATAAAAAAGTGCATTAATCAAAGTACGTCAATGATCGATAAAAATGAACGTATTGTATTGAACCCAATACGGTATGTACACATATTGTCAGTAAATACCATATTATATTATAGTATGGTATAGTTATGTAGTTATAATAACAATTTAATTTAAAAAAAAAATCAATATTAGTAATTACAGTGTTTAATATAAAAGTACCTCAATTATTTAGGTAAAAATTATTTATATTTCATCTTATCTATACATGCACTTACCAGTATATTACACTAGCAAGAATACATTACTTTAATTTTTATCCACATTTTTCATTCTTGAATAAAAACATATGACTAATACAATTAATATTATTAATAACATATATGTTTACGACAATATGTACTTTTAAATATTAGTAAAAATTTGTCTATTATAAAAGAACATGTTTATTTATAATTTATTGTTTTTATAATTATGACGTGCTTATTCGCAATTATTCGCAAAACCTTAAATATAAATGTTTTTATACTATAGTTTCTATTTCTACAATTTAATATGTAATAAGCCATGACAAAATATATCATTCTTATCTATATATTTTATGCAAGTTAATATTTTTGATTATATCCTTCTGGAAATAAATTGTTTCTGTTTCTATCTATTTTATTTTCATTAAATAATTGAGTAATTATTAATTAAATTTTATATGCGGATTTCTCAAATATACGTATATCAAGTCGGGCATCCAACTAGTGTTTCACCGATCAACTCTAAATATCAACTTTTGTGTTACAATAAATTGTTTAAGTGAAGTACATAAATTATTTTCGATTGAATGAAATTAACGAATTTATGACCAATTAAAAAAATAATGTCCTTCAAATTGACGCTATTTTTGTAAAAATTTTATTTCTGAAAAAATTCTACGTACATCAATATATTTTGGCATCTTCTTTTGAAATCGGTTTAATTTTCTATTCTACATTGATAATATTGGACCTTTAAATGGTTGCCTGTGGAAGTCATTAAAAAAAAAAAGTTTTCTTTCATAATTTAAAAATTTTTAAATATTGTTTTATACTTCTAAACTTATATTAACATGTATTAAAAAACTGAAATATATTAATTAATTTTCCTAAAATAATTTGGAAAAATGACCCTTACTTTCGTATACACAAGGTAGTATAAAAAAAAAGCTACAAGGTATTGAGTCGCATAAACATAGAAACTTTCGGAATTACATATATCATTTATTAATTATATTAGGTACATAGAATATAAAAATATTATTATCTAAACATACTTAACTATATAACTATGTACTAGACATATGAGTTTTATATAGATGAAAAATAACGATTTTATATTTAATTTCATTACATCCAAAGGCTATTGACCACATGTGTTCGTATATTAATGATACATAATATAAACATATATATTATATCAGTATATCATAAGTTATCACAAGTAATTATATATATACTAATGAGTAACTAAAAAATATCATAAAAAATATTCTATGATAATTTTTAAAGAAAAATAATACTACTCTAATTTATTATACCAACAAATATTATTTGACATCAACTATAACCAAAAATGATAAAATTCTATATCGATAATTGATAATTTGGCTTTTGGGAAACATAAATTGACATTATAAAATCATAAAAATCATTATAACTCTTTAAATGTATATATATTATTTATAAGTTATTTAGTGGAATATATTTAAAAAATTTTTTTTCGAATAAAAAAAACAAATACGCCTGTTAATTCACCATAAATTTTCAGCAGTAAAAGAAGGCACATATTTAATAACATGAATATGATATTGAATTTTTCTGATATTTATCTAGATAGAAATCGATTTATCTTTATCTATAATCAGATAAAACCTAATTTTGTTATTTTTATTCTTTTAAATTCTCTCTATGTGGGGAAAATTCGGATCATTCTGAAAGCCATTGAAAATTATAAATCCATAATTTTTAATCAAATTTCAAAATAATGCTAAATTCCTAAGAATGTATACTTACTAGTATACTTTGAATTAATATTAGTTAATCATTTTTTAATATATTAATTTTGATTAAAATTTGTTAAAAATTGTCAATTAAATGCTGACAGTATGTGCTGCCTTCTTCAACAATTTTTTCAAAGGTATCCAATATCAACTATGAATATTAAAAAAATTATAATGTTAATAGGTATATAAAGTGTTCTGTATAAAAACGGTATACATTAAAATTAACATTATACAGGTTGTAAGGCTTCGGGGCACTAGTCATAAAAATGCCGAAATTATACGATTACTTTTATACAAGGAAACTTTGAAGGTCGCATAACCTGCGGTACGTAATATTTTAATACGGGTAAATTATACGTTAATAAATTATCGAATATTACCGTAAACAAATTCCAAATAAGACACTTACAATTAAAAAAAAATTGCCTCGATAAAGTTTACTAAATATCTTTTTCATTACTTAAACGTATCTAAAAAATGTATAAATATATATGTATATAATAACTAGAAAAAATGCATAGAATATTCAAAATTGTATTTCCATTTATATCAAATAATCAACTCTCTTGGAATTTTTTTTTAAATTGGTTTTTTTTTACTGAGATATTGGGATGATTTATAATTAAACATGATAATTATTCTCATAGATCTATGATATATTAAATATGATGAAACTATTGAAAAGTCTATAATACTATCTTTAAAATAATATTTATTTCATGTTCAAATGTTCATTATAAGTAACAATTTTAATCTAAAGATAACACATTTAAATTTTTGGTAGTTTTAGAATGAGAGGTTGTTAAGTTACACAAATGTTTTTCAGTTTCCAAAAGCTTTGAAAAAGTGTTCTTATATGACTTTTTTTATTAATTTGGAAAATTCATATTAAGTATTGAAAATCGTGTAAGCGGTGAAATTGATATGGCAAGTGAATAATATTATCTATGAACCAATAGTTGTTGGTTGAAGACAGTTTAATGCGATTTCTAACAGTGACATCAGATTTGTTGTTTACCCGATGAATGAAGTGTGATAACATTTTTCTATTAAAAACTAATATGGTTTTTCTCTCTTACTAAAAAAAGCTTTAGTTTATGATTATAACATGGTTTTCTTTAATTATCTATGTTCCTGTTTTGATAAATAAATCACCTCTTTTAATGTGGGACATATATACCGAATCACTATGTATAGCCATATATATTTTAAAGAATAATATTTGTAATGCACACTGTACAATATAGTTTATATATATATATAGTACGTATAGATTTGAAATTATAAAATATTATATATTTAAATGAATAAGACGCACGTAAACTATTACTAAATCCCAGATAAGCGGCACGTGAACTTTTAACAGTAAAATAATCTAAATTAAATATTTATATTTTATATAATACTGGAAATGTGTCATGAGTAAAGCTTTTTTTTTTTTTCATCTAAATGTGTCTCTTCTATACACATTACACACATTTACATACACACATACATATATACGTAATGCACTATTTTGGTTTACGCAAAGGTCATACAATTTAGGTACCATAATATATTATAATAGCATAATAGAATAAATAAACGTCATGATGGATATTATTCTCTATATTATACTTATTTTACGGGGTTTTCTTGGCATAAAAAACTTGGCCTCTTCATGCTGGAATAAAATAGTTCGAAACTAGGCACTAGATACTCTGTCTCCTACGACCCTTATGAAAATATAAAAACTAACATGTACGTAAAACGAACTGATCAATTTATTTTACACTTTCGCCCGGAAACAAAAATGATCAAATATTAATTTAGTAGATACTACATAGTATTTACATATATAGGTATATATGTAGGTACAACAAAATATAAGTAAAGTTAAAATAACTATAATTTATATTTATATAAATACCTATAAATAAAGTTTTTAAAAATTCTGTAAACGGTCATTAATAATTGTATAAAAAAAAGTATTTATGCGGAAAAAAAATATATTCGTCAATATTTTTCATTTTGACTCGTTATTTCAAAATTGAAAATTTCCATTTTTTCACTATATCGATCAGAGTATTCAAATCACAACATAAATACTGTTGTAATTAATATTACATGTATTAGCGAAATGCAGTAAACCTGAAGAAAAATTTAGGGTGATAGAATTTTTCATAAAATATATTATGGGTTTTGAAAACTGATTATTGAGACCAAATTATTGAATGCATTGGTTAATTATAGCCACTTTGTACCAAAGACCAAGACGCTACCTCTATATTACAATATTAAATTTATTTTGGCGATATAGTCTTTTCTTGTTTTCTACTGTAATTTTAATAAGTAAAATATCAAATAGTCCATTGCATAAGGAACTCATCAATATTTATTAGTTAATTATTTATTAATACAGTTAAATAACTAATTAAGAACGCAAAATATGTTAGTAAAGAAACAACATTAATGAATCTTGACAATTTATAAAGATTTTTACAAAATGGTTTAATACTCGTAACAATCAATTAAATGGTTTCATAAAGGTTAATATCTCTTACATATCGTGTAATTTAAATGGTTTTTTATCGTTTTTATAACTGTAACTGTAACCGTTACAGGTTTATAGGATTCTTACGAATTATACTTATATACTCATAACAGAAGACAAAACACTTATTATTTTTTTTAAAATCTCATATAATACCATATTATTTTTGAATATATAAGTATATTTCGATAAATATTTACACTATGGTGTCTTTTGGGTGGGACAATAAAGGAAATACTATAACCCCCTTCAGGCGAATTAACTAAACTGTATTTAAAACGTGAATCTAAACATTGATTTTTTACTCAATATGTAAGAAATATGTGTTTACCTCGTATCTCTAAACTGTTTTTAAATTATTTTATATGACTTGAGTTATTTTAAGAATATTATTCCATATGTTCGCTATAACTCTATGATAGAATCGTTTAAGATATTAATCAAAAAGAATTTCGGGAAAAACTCCTTTTCATAGCGTCAAAAATTAATCAAGTCTTCTATAAAAATAAACATTCATTTTTTGTTCATTCTTTGATAAATAAAAAAATAGATCACAAAACTGAAATGGATTATATTTTTATTTATATACCGAAACAAAGGCACGCGAGTTACCCGAAGTGCTTTGTAGTCAGGACACGTACAACGATCATTTCATAGAATTTTATATTTTGTAACATACACATTATTACTTAATACACTTTAGTTTTTAGGAAAAAAAAAATGAATGTTGTTAAGTAATCGTTTTTACGAGTCTGCTTTCGTTTATTCGCTTCGGTTTTTCGAAAATAATAATTATTACCCTGGACTGGATCATCTATAACGGGTATATTAGTTATACAACATATAACATAATTCGATTTTTATAGAATTCGTTATAGATAATAAATGTAATAATATAAACAAATAATTTAAATAACAAAAATAATATATTTAAAGAATTAAAATGATAATTCATGTTTTCTTTTAAATTTTACTTTTCTTTTTAATATGAACAAAATATACTTATTATAATAAGATAATTTATAAAAAAAAAAATTCTTGTTAACAAGCATTATTTTTAAAAATAATTTCTGTATTTTTTTTGATTTCTTAAAACCGAACTTGAAAATCTTTTTTTAATACATTAATTTTTCATATTAATAATAATTTTTGATTAATTATTTTTATATTTTTATATGTACTTTATGACTAGGTATTTAAATACTAAGTATTTAAGTAAACAGAAAAAATACTTTTAAGTATTTTGAAATCGAAGTTCAATTTTAGATAATTAGTTACATAGAGTTGGAAGTATTTAGAAAATAAACATTTTAATTTTAAAATTCTAGTTTGATTATAAAATAGTTTTTACTGTTTCAAATCATTATAAAATAAATAACCAAATTATATATGACTATACTAAAAGAGAATATAACTGAAAGTATTAAGTTATTAATTTTTATTATATTATTGGATATCATTTTATACAACTTAGCTTTAAAGTAAAAAAATAAAGTGAGTGTGCTGGTATGTGGATTTTATACTTGCACAATAAAAAAGTATAATTATTAATTATTTTTAGAAGAGATGTTGTCACAGTATATTTTACACGATTAATTTTATATAGTAGTTTTTTTTGTAGACTTTTTCTTCAAAATTATACCAATGTAAAATTACTGATTTCATAAATTGATTACAGTGATATATTGACAGTTTTTGTTATGATAAACTCGTATACAGGTATAGGGTAGGGACTATCGTTTAAATTTCACTATAAACTGTTTTCCTCAAATATCTCATTGTAATTATGAAATATATATTTAAATATTTAGTTACTTAATTAAATATTGTTTTCGATATAGATTAGTGATAACAAGTAGATTGCGGTATATTTTTTTTATACATATGTTGTGTTTTTCGGTTCTGGTAATGTATTATAAATTATGTGGCCGTTATGATTTGAATTGAATAACTGTTGGCCATAAAATTCTGTTACCTAAATGTTTTTTTTAACGTATTCTTAGTTTATTCTTTCAACGTAAAAGTTGCATATTTATAATAAATAGGTAGTAATAAATAATGTTAAGTTATATTTGTATTATACGTTTTTCTATTTGTTTATTTTTATATGAATGAAATATTTCATGAAATTTTAAAACCACCCTACTTGTAGCACATTATTTCTATTTCATAAACGCAATAAACCCGTTCTCCTAAAATGTAGATTTTCAAAATATATAGAATTCAATTTTGATTATGTTTTTTTTCTCAGGAACCTCTGTTTATTTATACGTGAGGTTTTACACCCTGCATTGAATAATATTGTATTCATGGCGATTTCGACTATACGATACTAGCTGGGTATTTCGTTCAATAATTTATCGCACTTGGACAGTATAGTTTAGTTGTTAAATTATTAACATTGTACTTGACCCGGTAGTATATGGTCGAAAAGTGGATTTATTCTTTAAACAAATAATAAGTAGGTATTACGCTGGGCTCCCGAGATCGATATATTTATATATGCCGAAATATTTGCAAAGTGCTTTGTTGAACTCGGAACGTATAATATAGAAATGCGAATTACAATGTATAGTGATTGTATATTATGCATATATGTATATATGTGTGTGTGTATTTTCCGGAAATGTATAAAATGTGTAAGTACATAAACGTCGTAATACGGTGAATCGAGTAGAGATTATGCAAAAATCTTTTTTTATCAGAACAAATCAATCGTTATCGTTATCTCAGATAATAAAGTATCCAATGACATCAGTGTTGTGATGTAAAAAAAATATATTTATATATATATATATATATTTATGTACAATACCATTATCGAAACACTAATACTGCCGTGAATTGAAAAATGAAAAAAAATCCTGATATGGATTTTATAATTTTTTAACGATGTTGGCGGCAGCTAAGAAATATATCGACGCCAAAAATTGGCGACAAATGGACTACAGTTTTCACCCACCTTAATATGTAAAATGATTTGCTAACAATTTTATAATAATGCGTTTCTTTGAAAATATACTTGATATACAAAAAAACGATAGTATTTTTAGTAGACCAGTTAGCGTAGTAAAAACATAATTATATAATAAGACATTTATATAATATATAAATATAGATAGGAAATGTAAGTATTTGTTTACCAAATATAACGAAAACAATAATATTTATGTGTTTTAAATACATACGAATGAAGAAAAAGTGAAAATCAAAGATAATACCACTGTTCAGATGTATTTTATGTATAATCTATTTAAGTACTTGCGTATAATTTTGATGGTGTAGAAACAGAATAAAAATCTATATTCTCAGCAGTCAGCTATATACACTGAATTATTTGGTATTATTCGGGCTCCAGAAGTGTATGATAAAGTATTTTTTAATTTTGTACACAATGTTTTTGAATACTTACTCTGCATGTTCTGACTACGCTAACTGAAAATAATATAATTTTTTTATACGTTAAGTATATTTTCAAAGAAACGCATTGATATAAAATTGTTAGCAAAAAATCATTTTATATATTAAGGTGGTTGTAAACTGTAACTGTATTCGATGCCAATTTTTTGCGTCAAATTTTAACTCAGCTGCCACCAACATCGTAAAAAAATTATTAAGTCCATATCAGGCTTTTTTTCATTTATCACTTGGCGACAGTAGGCATTAGTGTTTCGATAATGGTTTTTGTACATCTAGATAAAATATAAAGGTGTGGTTTATCTAAGATCAAGACAACAGTCAATTGTGTACAATTTTATTTATCCATATTAAATGAATATTGTTGGCTTAAAAAGATAAAAACGTATTTTTTTTTTTTTTTTCAAAAATCCATTATTTTATACAACGAACGTGTTATAAGTGTTTGTAGGAGGGAAATGGATAATTTTTACTGTACTATTGTTTTATTTAAATACTGCGAACGCTTATAAAATCATGATATTTCGTACGGTCGAAATTGAATTACAATTATGAATCGCGGAAATTTTGTACGATCGAAATTTATCCACAATTATTTATATATTACAAACAGGAATCAAAAAAATGCTATAACAACTACCTACACCACACTGAATCCCAGCTAATAAATAACCCCAAAAGTTTCTGGAAGTTTGTGAATAAAAACCGCTCTAGCTCAACCATTCCCAACTCCC
>JAIPRL010009114.1:0-18453 GCA_025469235.1 Pemphigus obesinymphae | reverse complement strand
ATAGCTATAGTAATTAAGTATAAGATAATGATATGTTCATATTATAATAAATATTAAAATATAATACATTTTCGTTGCATTGGTTTATGACATCCCCCCCCATACAAAATTCCTGCGCACGCCACTGGACACATAAAGACTCGATTGTTTGCCACAACAAATATTGTGTTTATTCGTGATTCCCTTTAATGTACTGTGATAGTATCTTACCATGTAGTATATAATGAAAATTTTAATTTCGTAGAAAATGTCAACATGTAGTGTATGGGATGCAGTGTTATTGATAAAATTTTACCTCCAACAATGAAA
This sequence comes from Pemphigus obesinymphae, assembly GCA_025469235.1. Taxonomy (NCBI): domain Eukaryota; kingdom Metazoa; phylum Arthropoda; class Insecta; order Hemiptera; family Aphididae; genus Pemphigus; species Pemphigus obesinymphae. The sequence goes on along the minus strand of JAIPRL010009114.1, from coordinate 18,144 downwards.
AAATATAAAAGTTGAATGGTGAAAAGAATTATAGAATTTTTTTCCCAACTATTTTCTAAATATTTTTTCTAATTAAATGTCAACAGTTGTGGTATAAATAGTTTTTAATACAGTGTTTAAATAAAAAATGCATATGTTTTATTTAATTTTCAATTATAATATTATTTAGTTTTAATTAAAGCTTGCATATCGTATAATATTAGTATCGATTTTTATTTGGATCCTAAAAAATTAAATATGAGTTCTGATCCTAAGATTTCCAAAAGGTTCAGGTTCCAATAACATAATTTCAAATTTTTATTCAAGGCATTCTATTTTATAGTATATAGGTATATATAATTGTTTCATTATCTTGGTAAAATGGTTTATATATATTTTACGGATAATAAAAAAACATTTGTAGAATGTTAAACAAAAAAATTCGAAGTGTAATTCGTATATTTAAAGGGCGTTTATAGATGGTTTATAAAATCGATTTTATTTTATTATAAAATGTATTATTACTATCTATGGTTTGAACAATTTTTTTAAACATTAATAATGATGACGGGTTCTTGTGATATCTATCCCCAAGCTACAAGTAAAAATGTCTAATACAAAAGAAAAAATGAGTAGATTTTTCTTAAATATATTTTATGTATATGCGTAAATGTTGATAAGACTACAAGAAATGATTATTTTTAGCGAAGGAAATAATTTATTGCTGACCGAATTTTCATCGTATCGGCGTATATAATTTTTCGGTGAAAATGTCAAGGGGGAGGAGGAGTGTACGTTTTAAGTGCTTACCAGAGGTATAGAGACTGAGTCCTTTTGAGTGCCACCACTTGTACTTGCACACTTGAAAGTCCGGTGAATATTCCGAAATATTTCCAAAACCACCGTTTTTTAGGCAATTTTGGATTTTACTGAGACCAATCGACCAATATAGCATTGGCCAGTAATCAATTTGTTTATTGTGTTTCCTTTTACCGAGTTCACCAAACGTCCAAACGTAAGTTTATACTTTCTTAGACCGCAGCCTTTGAAGCGTCCGATGTAGGTATAGACGATTTCGGTTCGACCATTTAACTAATAATAGCCCAATACGCGGACATTATACAAGGTCCAAGGGTCTTTAAAACCATTTCCTACGGCCTTTGAAATTACTACAACCTTTGTGTCGGGCCCCGCGTACAATAGCCCGTAGGAAAAATCCGGATAATGCGTTTCGTAGCCTTCTAAATATAATCATGTGAGCTTTGATTCCATTCCGTCTATTTCACAATCGATAACAGTCGTATCAGGACTGTTATATGCCGGAATGCCGTTAATAATTTTGAGTATAATACCCAATCCCAAGGACACCGACTAAGAATAACATTATAATAAACCTAATTAATAGGTTAGATAAGGTTAGGTTTCAATCTGATTACGATTGAAGTGCATAATTATCGTTATCGTTTGTGATTATCGAGGGCACATGATACAGAGTTGTAGAATAGTTCCATTTCGCATACCTAGTATCGTTGTCGCAAACACAATATTATGTTATTATCGCTATTGTTTAATGGGTTAAGTTTTGAAAATATATTTTGCGATTCTTTTGTGGGCAATTTTTTTTTATCACTGTAATACACAGTTTTGAATATTATACACATTATTCGGGTGAAATAAAAATATATCAAATATGAAATAGGCTAATATAAAGTTTGTCGAAATTGAAAAGTATTTTGATGTCGATCCAATGTGTTGGTATAATAATTATTATACGGAAACTTTTTACCCCCGTTTATAAACAAAGATAGCCAATTGTAAGCACTCAATATATATATATGTTTTTTTTTTTTTTTTACATAAATTATATTGAAAATAAAGTATTCAAAAGCTTCATTTTTCAATAACGCATTGAAAGTATTCAAAATCCATATACGCACTCTCAAATTATGAGAAAATATGCAACTATACTATACGAATTCCTAAATAACACATTTTATTTGCGTGTTATATTCTGAAATATATGTTGCACATATTTAATATGCCATATATAAAATATTAAAGAATTTCATTAAAAAAAATTCATTTAAAAATAACAGGTAGATACCTACATATTTTATGAATATGAACTTTTATTTTTTCCTATCTAATATATTTTTTTCTTTAACTGTCTTTGTGTTTCTTAAATTGTTATCAATATTAAATAACATTTTTATTTTACAAATTAATTTCAAGCAAATATTGATTTATCATACAGTCGTGTTTTGATTTATTTTATCAATAATTATAATATATGTTTGGATGTTTTACAATGTTTTTTTTCCTCACGTTATATCTTGAGAAGTATAAAGGATTTTCAGAAATTAATTTGTAAACTTACTAATTCTATATTTCTTCATAATTTAAACATTTTCATTATCCCCTCTCGTTTGTTAAAACAATATTAACTTTCGATTTTAAAATGACAAACTATGATTTAAATTATAAATTCTAAAAGAATATATTTTCATCAGAATGTATACGTTTTGATTTTTTGAATTCGATAAATGTTTTACGAGAATATGCATTTAAATTTAAGACTTGTTAGAATGGAGATATACTATAGTATGTAATTTTTAACATCTATTACGGCTAATCATTCGAATACTTATTACTTGAGAAATATTTATCGGATTTAAAAATTGAAAACAGTTGTTATAGTCATAACAAGAAAGGGAGTGAGCTAAAAATATTTAAATTATGAAAATATATATAATTAAATTTCTGTAAGTAATTGCATACAAATTATTTATACTTCCCGAGATATATAGCTTGAATCATGATAAACAAATTATCCAGTATAAACATAACAGAATAGTTCTTTAGCACCTATTGTCATTTATTATTGTTGGTCCTGAAATAATATTTAGCCTTTAATTATAATCATATTTGCATATGGCCGGGGATATATTATATCATATTATCCTGGATAAATTGTTATCAGAGAATTTAAATAGAATAGTTAAAACCGAGGTTAAAACATTTATCGACCTGTTGTAATTTATATTCATACGCTATTTTGATTCCATTTAATCTTTTATGACTGCAGGTAAACCTTTCATGGTAAAGTGAAACGCGGTTTTTAAATTCGTATGAGTAAGCATATAACATTTTATTTAAGTACTAAAATAAAAAAATAAGGAAGGGATTTATATGGAAAAAAATAATAGAATTGTCGCATCTCTTTTACAATAAACTTGATAACCATGTCGTTTGGGATTTTGTAACCAAAATAATATAATTAGTTTTCGAAACAGTATGTGATTAGTGATGAGAGTTTGGTTTGGTTAGTTAATCACGACTTTACACTACCCATAGAGTATAGCAGAAAATAATTCCGCGTACAAGACAGAGACAGTATTTTTAGTTTGAATCATAATATTCAGTGGCCCACATCAAATAAAAAAAAAAAAGTCGTCAACTTTTTTTCTAACTATATGTCAGGTGTCAAGCCAACCAACTTAAAAAATAGGCCAAATTACTATAATTTTTAATTTTAAATACGTAAATGTATACTTGCGCGGTCCAAATGACACAATTGATAATATCATTGTTGATACTTTACGCTACCCATACGTAGTTGAATATCGAAAATCGAAAATAAACGTTCTATAAAAATAATATTACAATCGATGAGCTTTAATTTCGGAAATTCCTCAATACGATGAAAATATTTTAAAACTTGCAAACCAACAGATTATTTATAATTTTGCTTCGGTAGCAGTAGATATGATGGTGAAAATTTCCTCTTTACTAAAATTTACACTAATAATTACGTAGCTAACAGTATTTTGAAAAAAATATTTCTAATTTTGTTATACATAATTTTTTTATTTAACAGTTAATACAAAAATAATTATACATTTAAAACAGGTTTTTTTTTATAGATTACGAAGAATGCATAATTAGTTAATCATTGTAATACTTTGGACAGGATTTCAGAAAGAACCGTTGGATAGATTTTACTAATAGCATAATATTTAGTTTTTACTTTAAATGTGTAAGTTTTCCAAATATTTTTTTTTTGCGAATAATAGAGATTGGAGAACGATATGGAAAATCATAATATACTGAAAATTTATAATAGCATTGATACTTTATATACTAAATATTAAACGTGATCAGAGGAGAATGTAAGAGGGGGTGACAATAGGGGTTTAAACCACCCCTTTTAAATTCAAGAAAAATAAGAAAATTGATAACCCGACTGAAGAATTTTTCGAGTTATTTCAAAAATTTCCGTGAGATTAAAAATTAAACCAAAACAAAATATTTGTTAATACTACTTAAAATAAAGTATGGTTAGTGTTACTCATGAATTAGGATAGTATGTTGTAAAAATATTATATAATAAATTATATAAATATGTAAAATACATGTTACATGATCGTCTACATATTTTTAATTTTTAATTAAGATTTTCTTAGGTGGTATTCACTATTATTATAATAAAATTATGAAATAAAAATACTGGTTTCAAAATTAACTCAAAGTCAAAACTATAAAATATAATAAAAAAATAAAAATAATAACATGTACCAAAAATAACTCTTATTAAAATCAAATTTCTCTTACCTACATAATATATACTAATTACACCAATATATTATCAATTAAAATCGATTGTTTTATTAAATAACAATTGATAATAACAATAATTATTATTATAATAGTTAATAATATGAATACATTATAATTTATAATAAGCACCTAATTGAATTTATACCTAAATATAATATTCAAACATACATATTTGTACATTGTACGTACACCTATTGTAGGTAGTAAAGGAACATTTTTTAATTTTGAAAACTAATTTTGTTCATTTTTAGAAACGTATAAAATTATTTATTATGAAATATATATAATTAGGTAATAATATATACCTGTAATTTGATTCTATATGATTTGTATACAAAAAATATATAAAATTTAACATTTTTCAGAAAACACCATCCCAAAATTGTATCCTGCGTTCGCCCCTGAATTTAACACTCATTAACGACATTAACTTGATAATGTTATAAAAATAGTTTACCAAAATTGGAAAATGTATAACAAATTTACGAACGTTTTGAAGAGATTTATTTTCAATTTCGACCTTATTTTTTTTAATATCACTAATTTTATTTGTCAGCTTTTAAAATTTACTACACGTATATTATTAATAACAGTTAGTGATGAATGTAATAATATGAACGCTGTAAAAATTAGTATTCGTAAATTAATAAGTAGGCAAATCGATTTTTCCAACCCAATAAACGCACCCGCTGGATGTAACCTTTATCAAAGTTTCAGTCTACTCGAATCCATCAGAAATTAGTTGCAATGTGTCAGTTAAGATGAGGTTTCTGATCAATATAACGTTATTGGTCAAGTTTTATTAATAAACATTAAAATATTTATTGCATTGTAATATGATTGATTGATTGTTTAATCAATATATAATGTAGAGAAAATTGTCTGACCAACTAAGTGGGAAGTCCCTTCAAAGAAGGATTATAGGTACATAAATGACGATATAATAGCGAGTTTTTTAGTGATTAAACTACAGTTAATTAGCTTAACAATTTAATCCCCCACTTCATAAAAAAAAATGTTATTCACTACGTCTGAAAAATGTTAAAAAGAGTGTATGAATTAGAATAAATGATTGATAAACCATTAACGTAGATATCTCAATGATTTGCACCAATGATATATTTAAATCATACATTTACCTATATTTTATTTATACTATAAAATATATGTAAGTTATAAAGCAGTTAATTTATTTAAAATGGAAAATTATTCTCGGCACGACTCAAATATAATCATCGATTACTTTTTTTATTATTCTATTTCACTGCGTATATATGTCAATAATCCTCCAATTGTGAGAGATTCATTGCAACCGTCTCTACAATAGTCTGTCTCATTTTGAAAAGTAAATATGAAATTCAAATTAACACTTAATATTTGTTTTCATGAGTATTGATTTTCTATGAATACGATGAATTTATACGGAAATAAATTAGTCCATTTATGGATAATAATTTTCATTAAGCAATGGGTATTTTTATAACCAACTATGGGGTTGGAATCTTAATTAATTTAAATTCATGCAATTTGTAAGAGAATTTATGAGAAACTATTTTGGCTATTCTAGCCAGAATCCGAAGTAATATTTAATTTTATTTAAACAACAACAACCGGAACCAAAACTCGTAAAATATTTTACATTTAAATTGCATATTTTATAAAACCGAAATGTTAATCGAAAAAATATTTGAAGGTTCCAATCATAGACTTATAATTTATAATTCGTGCATTACACTTATTTTGTACATAAAACGTTGAAGCCAACCTATGTGCAAGAGGAACAGTCTCTAAATTTACTCTTTTAAAGACGCTACATAAATTTTATAATATTCCTTGACGAATTTCAATAAGGTATGTGCACGGTTATTGTGGTAACTATATTTTGGTAAATGTGGTTATTTGATATATTATCAATATTGATTTATAATCACAATTATATTGGCAAGGAGTGTTATACAATTGTTTATAGGTCTTTAGAAAGTAAATTCAGTCTCACATATGTTAGATTCAATATATTTACATGATCTATATATTATAAGTATATGGTCACCCTTTATTTATATTATAATATAAATAAATATATATCAAATATTATTTAAGGAATATTCTGAGTCAAATGCGCGTATGACAAGAAATATCGTTTTAAACTGTTTACTACGTAACATTTTGCTCTGGCAATTATTTTAGTAGATATGTCATTCGATTCGTTTCATTTTATTTCACGAATAAAACAACAACACGAATAACAGACAATCGAAATGAAATTCAATGCTCGAAATACACTGCAAATAGGTAAATATTTGTTTTATACAAATGACATGATATTACTATATACGATGTAGATTAAGAAAAAAGTATGTTCTATGTATACCTACATTTATTTTATTATTTATTTATTCAGTTTTTTTTTTTTCATTTATATATAGTTTAATATTTGAGAATAAAAAGGCTCTATTTATTATGTGGACTTTTTTCGAAAATATACTTTTTGTTCATTATTATACATAAAAAGTAGAGGATTTTTGAAGTATTGGTATGTTTAAGTTTCTAACCATATAAATAGGTTCTGTAGTCATAGAGAGTAAAATGTATTTTACTACTTAGCCATGTATAAAAATAACTTCTTAAAAGTGAAAAGACACTGAAAAATTAAAGTTTCTTTGCTAATTAATATTATAAGTAAGTTTATAGATACAATATACTTACTATTTTGTACAATACGATAAATTTAATATGTATTGTTTTTTTATTTTTTTTTTATTTATCAAGATATTTAGATATTAAAAATGTTAAATAATGTTTAATTAATACATTTAAAACATAATTTTGTGAAAATACAAATAAAATTATAGTTTGGACATAATTACACATAAATATATATTAAGGGTCACAAGAATTATATTTAGGTAGTTAGATACGATTTTTCATGACTCTTTATTCTGGAGAGTCTGTAGTGCACTATATTTCATATTGATCAGACTTCCGATTTGGGAATTATTTAAAAAATAATAAATGTATACAATAATATATAATAAGAAGTTATTTTTTTTTAATAAGTACTCTAGGCAATGCCGGATATAACATTTTTTTTTTAGCCCGGGGTAAAATATATAATTTAAATAAAAAACGACATCCATTTTTTCTATAATTGGACGACAGACTTAATATTTACCGACTAGGTACATGCAAACTGACATTAATTACCTATAATTTACTTTTCCGAAAAACAAATAAGTGAAATAATTTTAAATTCGCCAATTAAAAATGTACTAACGGACTCATTTCCAAATGGACTTAATTTTTCTGAATTATTTCCTGAGTCTTAAAGGTCGGGCGCTGATCCCAGACGCAGAATAAAAAATACGCTATATCTTATATATAAATAGGTTAAGTTTTTATAATATAATATAATAACTGTATGCCAATTTAAAAGTGCGAAATTAACTTCTATGACCTGATATGGAAGCAATTATGTCACCCGCATGCTGTACGGAACGATGTACATTTGGTCTAATAATATAATACATAAGACAATACCTACTTTAAAATGGACAAATTTTTAACTGGTATCTCCAAAGAATTATTTTCAAAGTCATATAGTTGAAAACTTGAAACATATAATATGGTTTATTATAAATATTTAATATTACCATATCACGATTGATAAAAATAACACAAACCGATTGTACTTACGGTGTTTTCGACTAAAAATTGTGCTCATGTTGTACATATACATATATGCACTGAACAAATTGCCGATTGACGGTTAGTGTTCATTTCCCGTGTAAGCAAATATAGGTTCATAGCTATCTGTACAAGTGTCTATTATATTTAAATATACTAATAGTGTTTGTTTCCGATAAGATAATAATCATGTATTATACTGCACACATTTACTATTAAATTATTAGATTTTTTACAATATCGTGTTAAAATGTATAACAAAAATATATTTACATTTTCTTCCGCCCCACGTTAATGGCACCTCGGTAAATGCTCCGTTTTGCCCCTCTAGATTTGGCACTGACTCCAAGATTTATCTATTGTAATAAATAAATCCTTGATTGATCTTGGTTTTAAGCTGAACAATTGACTTGATTCAGGTTCTCATATTGAAATCGTATGTTCTAAAGGTTTGAAAATGTTTTGCTTTATAATGAGCTTGCTTTTAAATTTAAAAAAAAATTTTAATTTAAAATCTATTGCATCAATTACGATTTTTCCCTAACTATAATTCGACTTATATTGGAATATGGTATTGTTTTTTTGGAATATATATATACTCTGTTATAGTATACCTATATAGTGTTATTGAGAAACTTCAAAGAGTTCAGCGCAGGTACTTTCGATCTGCTGGTTTCTTGTTGGGTATAAATTATCTTCTGCACGACTATTCTCCAGCTACTCCGCAGTTATAGATACCTATGTTGTTATTAAATGTTTGCAGAATGATGCCGTATATCAAGTTCCCTAAAGGATTGTTGTCTAGTGAAATATATTCTTTAGAATTGCTTTCCATGCCCAAATGTAGTATACCTCGTTTCCAAACTCGTTCCGTCGTCTATTTATTCCTTTTGTTCAAGTAACTGTATGAAAAATGAGCACATTCGATTACTTATACTGATGGCCAACTTAATCATTATTTTCATCCAATTAATTTTATATTCTAATTAATTATAGTTATATAATTATTAATTTTCAAAAGGGTTTAAGCCCCTATCCTTATAATAAAATTTAAATTTAAAAAAAAATTAAAATTTTTAATAATAATTATCTCATGAGATATTTGCCAAAATAACTATAATATTTTTTTATGCTTGTTCCACAAATTACATAACAAATTGATTATTAATATAAATGATTGATCGGATAAATCGAATGATGACGATGATCAAAAAATTATTATTTAAAATTTTAATTGCGTTTGTTTGAAAATTACAATAATGACAATTAAACCTTTCATTATTATATTATGTCTGGCATTAAAACTGTTTTATTAAAAATGTTTTTTAAATTATTTATTACATTAAGTGCTTAAATCTAAAATTTAAAGTTTTAATTAACCAAAAAACCTCTATAAAATAATCCGAATCCTATTTGATCCTTTAATATTATAATTTAACCCTTGGTGTAACTTTAGAGCATATTTGAAAACCTGTTCTAACCGGAACTCGATCTTGAACGCTCATTTTTTAATTAGTACTAAAACCGTAACCTTAAACTCTAATTTGTATAAAATTGAATTTAGAACCGAAATAAACATTAAGGATTGAAACCTTGGGAAATTTATTGTATGGATAGCTGTTAACAAATATTCACGGACCCTCTTAAAATTATCGTGTGAATATGCAATATAACCTCACTTTATTTTATGCATAATTTTCTTATTCTTAATAATAATAATAATAATAACTTGTGTGATACAAATATAAATAAAAGAAGCATTTATAAAAGTTCGTCTTTACGTGCGCCGCTCAGGAATACAAATTAAGTTTTCGGCACGTACTACAAGCACTATACACCATGTCTGCCCCCTCTGCCGTTTCTAATGATTCGTTTGTAAGATGAAATAACGTTAAGAATCAGTGATTGAAGGGGGAACGAGGTTATTTATTTATTTTTCTGAAGATGTTATTGGATTCCCCACTTGGGCGTCGATAGCCGGAGTGAAATAATAAATAAAAAGCAGGCTAACGAGGTAAGCACATTTTTCACTGTTAATCGCTACCAATCTACATAATATTCACGTCATTGCATAGACTGCATTTATCGGAATTCCATTTGAGAATATACTATTTTCGCTTTTATCTTATTTGAAATATTTAACTTTTTTTTTTTTATATTAATATTATAATTTCGTTATATTTTTTCCCTACAAATAAATGATGGTATTCTTTTATTATGACGAGGATTCTAAGTTGAAATATTTTACTAAAATTAATTAATAGCTGTTGTGTATAGCTCCTCATTGGTGTGTCAATCACAAGCCGCAAATCCACCAGTCGACGTCGATATTTTTTTTTTTTTTTTTGTAATCGTCGACCACGCTATAGTATAATATAAAATTAATTAAAACGAACAATATAAAATTGAAGTATTTGCAAAAAAAAAAAAAAAAAAATACAATTTGGCTAATTTATTGCAAAAGATCCTATATTATGTAATATTTATTATACAATAATTCGTTTCGTTTTATATCCAATTAATTTTCGTAAAATAATTATTTCAACTCAATTATTACGATTTTATTCTAAATTTATATCATGTATACAACTGATTTTCACTAAATAATTATGTTATGTTATTAATAAGATCAATAAATATTTGTTGAATAATTTCAAAAAAATTAAACTGTTTAATATTTATTTGAAATTATTATTTTTATATCTATTGAAAATTGTTTTATGATAAAACACGATTAATTACAATTATTTTATTACAGTATATTTTAAATATATAATACTTAGAGCCAACCTCTGCTCCAAGATTATTCGATTTTGGTCACATAAAAGTAATTATTTTATTATAGTTTTAGTCTAAATTTCTCCCATAATATTATATATCTTGACTAAGTGTAATATACCTATTATAATATTAAAGGATAAATAAGTATTCGGATATCTTTAGATGTTCCTTAACTTTAATTTTAGTGAAACGCTCAGTTTCAAAACCGATTCATCTTACCTTGGCCTAAAGACAATTGAATTCACTATAATATATTGCTGTTATTCAAGTGTTCAATACTATGATATTTTATGTCATTATGAAAATACATATTCTAATATTATATCATATTATGATTCATCTTTCAAGATGTGATAATACACTATAGTATTATTATACTATAATATACTCAAGCTAGAAAATATATATATCTGTACATGTACATCATATTGTGTTAAAATAATTTAAATAAAAGGTATTTACTATCTGTACATAATAAACAAGATTCTTTGCCGATTAATATACTTGATTGAATACTATCCGTAATTGGTGTAATCAAACATGACCATAAAATCTACATATTTATTTGTTTGATGGATTGTATATAGGCAGAATTAAATTTTTTAATTTAGTTTCTATTATTATTTTTTTCATACTTGTGCAGCGTTTATTTGTACTGTTAATTACGGGCATCGCCTGTGTATTATTTAAATAACAATATTTTAAAAACTTTCAAGAAGTAATAATGTAAACGTTGTATTTAATAAAACGTCTATAAATAAGATGTTATTTAAAAATTTGCAAAGTTGTATCATTTGTATCTGTAAAGGTTCTTTTGTTCAGTTTATTTTTTCTTTTTTTTTAACTTAAATAATATGTATATACCTACTATTGTATTAAACAATACTTCAATATGGAGGAAATTAATGAAAATCAAATATTCCATAGTCATTAGAAATACATTGAATTTGTAGTAGTATAAATAATATATGTATTATTGTTATCAATTCTGTTGTTTTAAAATGTCGTGCCTTTATATTTTTTTTTGAAGCAACCAAGTGAAACTATTTTGAAAAATAACAGAAAAAAAAATTCAACTTTAATAAATACCTATCCATTGAGAGTATATCCATATATACTTAGTAAATAAATATATACTAAAATCAGTAAATCACTAAGAAAACAAATAGTCCTTAAGTAGGTGTTATAACTGTACACCCACAACAGATTACCATAGATCAGATTGGATTAAAATAATAGAAAATGAATAATATCTATCTCCCTAGTAATCAAATTACTAATTAGCAATCGTAACGGACGAACAGACACGAATAGGATATACGGTGTAATTTTAAAAATTGTATCTCAATTTCATGTATTAAACTAATTTTATTACTATTCTATTATATTTTGAAATAGCTACGGGCTGCAATAAAACATTTTCGTATATTATTTACATAATATAATATTTTGTTAATTTAATTTATTAACTTTTGAACACCAACAAAGTAGATGACTTTAATGTATAGTATAATATGGAAATTTTAATCATTTTAAAAGTACTTTGTGGAGTTTATCGAAACAAAAATAAGATTTTATACTGAATACTTATTTTTATCCTATTCAAAATTATATAAGTATAAGTTAACGAACACATTATCTGTACCATTTGTTTAACTTATTGAAAATAATATTTTGACTTTTTCGGAAAAATAAGAAAAACATAAAAATTTCTCGTTGAAGCAATCCCATTGATTATTTGTAAAGTATATATATTATATATATACATCCGAATAATACATCCAAGAAACGGTACAACAAGCCAAAATGTTAAAGATCTAATTTTTTGAATATATAAATGCGTGGAAAATATGATTTATAGTTTGAAATTCCGATGTTCTTGGACTTTTCAGATGGTCCGAAGATTGTGAGTAAGAGTGAATTTTATTTCTGTCCCGTCGAATTGCCTATATATAGGTTTACACATAAAAATAATAGGTTGCGCGTATATCAATCATTCTGACGGTTAATATCCGAATTGCCGAATACGAGGCATGTCTATGGTGTTATCGAAAAAGGGGAAAAAAGGCTCACACCCGTTCGAAATTAAACTTAGGGGGGGGGGGGGTAATGGGATATACTGATTGGTTAGTTGAAAAACAAGCTGATACTGTATGTGGATTCGGCACTGACGATGGTGATATGATCGCTGTTTATAATAATAAAATAAAACGAAAATAGTAGGAAATGTGTTCAGGTTCAGGTACAGATTGATTGATTTGATAATTTCCCCTGTTCTGACTGTCAGAGTACAATATTGATTTAGATGAAGACATATCGTGGGCTTAGTATGAAAGTTCTAAATGGTATTTTTTTTTACACAAGGTTTCATTTATTTATTAATTAATAAACATTCCTTAAGGAGTAAATAAGTATTACACAATAATTCAACTTAAAACTCAACATGAAAATCAAATTAATTTTAGACATAACATATGTATACTAAGAATGCGGTATTCAGGACTATTTTGGACGTAGTTAGTTCTAAAAAATTAAATATCAAAGAGCGTTTTATGTCTTAAATGAAGTGATGGTTCTTTAAATTTTTATCGGGCAAAAATATCTGCACAGTCGATTTGTCCCCAAAGTAATTGGGCTATAAATACTAATACTACAAAGTTCAGAAATTTATGGCGCTTGGCTAAAGATTTTTAACCACAATGCTCAAAACTGCTTCAGAGGTCTGCCCTGCCATTCCTATCTTATACCTCATCATTTTTTTCTGCCCTCTTTCATGTTTTTCAGCAGACCGACTTTCTTAGGGTTAATTAATATACAGCCAAATTCAAGGATAGATCTAACTAGAGCTACATATTATAGAGTCCCAACACATTTAATATCGGGAAATTCATCACATTTTCTCTAAACACAATTTAGGGTTTTTAGACCTTTAGCATATATTTTATTGGTAAGAGAATTAAATAATAAATCAGAAGATAAGATTACACCAAGATCGGTTAATGTTTAAACTCATTTGATTTTGTTATTTCGAAAAAAATAATTAAAATCTTGCTAGGACCTACTCCGGTAGAAAGAGATACACACACAATTAGATACATTTTATTATAATCCGTTTTGGTTATACCAATCTAAAAATGTATTTAAGTCTTTATATCTGCAAAAAAATAAAAATAAATTTTTTATCCAAAAATGGAGCCCCAAGTTGCATTTTTAAATAAGTGAATTAGATATAAGTAAATGGTTATGACTAAAATTCAGACGAAAAACTGAATAAATTTTACATATATTAAATGAAGCTAAATCATACCAAAATCGTCATTAATATTAGATTTATATTTGATGAAGTTAATACACGCGGGTATTCCATTTAGTTTGTATTTCATCAATAAACCTAAAAATACCTAACATTAAATATACTTTTGTTTTTATAAAAATGTTATATCCATGGAATATTTTCAAAAAGACATTTTATTTTTATTGTAAAAATCCAATTTATTGATTAGTAAAATAAAATAAAATAGTATCTGTCCCTTTGTATAAATATACACCAAAAAATTAAAAAGAATGATATCTTGTAAAGTAGTTAGAACAATCTTTGTTTTAAACTTTGTAAGAAAATAATGACATGGTTTTACACCACGCAGAGGCCGTCAGAATATTTGTTTTTACAAGCCATCGTAATTTATTCAGTATGTGCTTTAAGTCTTTTGGTTTTAGTAGTATTGCCGAAGATTTATACACTGATCTGGATAAATTTAAAACATTTTATCGCACAAATAAAAGTAAAGGGCGTATTATTTTTAAAAGGCATATAAATCTATACCTACGCCTTTTTTTTTTTTCACAGAATCGTTAATATATATTATAATATATGGTCTTTAAGATTTATATTACTCGATAAAAAGAATCATAATAATTAATTACAATGATTTGATGTTTCGGCATTATATAGGTAGAAGCTTAAACCGAATTAAAACTAGTTTCGGAACTAGTTATTACATAAAAATTGAAAAACTAGAATCTGTACTAAACATTTAAATTATTTCAAAAATCCCTAAATACTAAAATGTAACCGGACCTTTATTAATCTTTTAATATTATAGTTTATAATAATCTAGTCGAAGTTTTTATTATATTGAACTATAAGTATGAGTATGGGATTAATGGATTGGCCAACGAAGTGAAACTCTTATCATTTCCAGGGGAAACCCGATCGGTTTTTATAAATAATCCGCACTTTTCGCGGATACGCGTCCATTGCTACACAAGAACGGAGTGAACGTAGCCCTATATTGGAAATCTGAGAATATCTCTGTAGTCGATACATTAACATTATTACACTTTTATACTTCGTATTTGGTTTTAGCCTTATATTAAATATATTATACTCAAGTTTAGTTCATAATCAAATAATTGCCAGTATAACGCCTGACACGAAAATAAAAACAATTTTTAACTGGGCCCCGGATTATAACTGAATCGAAAAAAAAACTTGAAGGTTTCAACTCCTGCTCTAAAATCAAATCTGATAATTAAATATATCAAATGATGTAAAATGTACACACTCGCCTCAGACTATTTTTGATTAGACTATATTCGTTCGGAATTATTCAATATAATAATCGTTTTTTGTCAAGCAGTGATAGAGATAATTGGCCTCAATATTATGACCAGCATTGTATTGTAATATAAGGGATTAATATAGTGAATGAAAAAAAAAAAATCATAAAATATAAATATCACAATATATTCATACAATGCAATTAGTCAAAATATATTGTACGAAACGGTGTTAATAAATTAAATCGACATGAAACGTGTCGTAAGATTTAATACCATCAAATATGTTTGACCTCGAGGGTATAAATATCCCATGTTAAATATTCAATCGAGTAAGTATTTCACGGTGGTAAAATAACCTATGATATTTATACTTTCGGTAAAAATTTTGGGTATATTTATACACATTTTCACCACCCTGATAAAAATGTTCTAAATGGGAGTATTATAGTATCTTAAGATAATTTTACTGAAAGAGGACGAAAAACATAAATCGCCTATTACACCGGAATAATAAATTTTATAAACTAAAAATATATATCGTTACACTACGATACTCCGTGATATATCAATATATCGGATGGTTGAACGAAATTATATAGCTTTACGTTACATAGGAAATGTTTCGTGTTTATAATTTTCTTAGTGCGTTAGCCTTAAGGGACGTTATACCGAAATAAAATGCTACTGCATTATACGAGCACACGCAACATAGCAAAATTGGGTTTTGCATTTCCAATTTTGTGAATTATTCGTTAACGTTTTAATGGTGGGTCGGCTGTGGTCAAGTGGTCGAAACGCGTGTTTCAGCGCATGAGGTCCCCGGTTCCACTCCCAGGTAGCAAATATGGTAGCCAACCAGATTTTTCTCGCTGCCCGCTGGTGGCATCTAGTTTCTAGTACAAGCTGACCATAATTACCTAGCCCGTCTAATAATTTAGTAGCTATCAGAACCGTCTTCGACTCCCCTAATATACGAAGGTGCCAACCTGAGCACGTTAGATTTTGGGAAATAAGAGGATATATGACTGTTCATTTATTTGTAAACGTTTGATATTACGTTTAAAATTTAGAACAAACAAATTAAAATGTAATACTATCTGTATATGCGATTTTTCTAGATGCTAGACTCTAGCATGCATTTTTCCAGTTTATAATATGTTATGATGCATTTTTATGATAAATTAATTTTGAAATGTATATTAATAATATCAGGAATATACAAAATAACACTGTAATTTATTCCATGTGTGTAAGACAAAGACACGGATGACTATCAAATGTACCTCAGTCTAGTCAAGCTTCGATTTTCAGATTTACATTGCATTATGCAGTAATGTTATTCATCAAAAATCGTGTATTGGTTTATAATTGATATTGATTGTAATTAACTCGGTAACACTATCGTTATATTTCATCACTCAATTACTCACAAACAGTGTGATTATAATGTAACATAAATCTGAAAATCACTGCAAGACTACGCCATGCTACATGTTTGATCTATTCCATTGGGTGACCACAAAAACGCGCGTGATTTCTTATCTGTGTTCATTCCTTAAGTACAATAGCCGTATGGATAAAATCTTTCTCTACGATTTGGATTAATTTAAACCCACCAAGTAGCTCGTATTTTTTGAAATAAACGTACTTCATATAGTCTATACGGTTTATTTTTCACTCTTGAGATTTTCCTTTTACTTTTTTTTTAATTTTCTGGTTTGCGGGGAACATCTGCAGGCTGATAAAATGATCGCCAAAGGAAGTTTCGTGCACACGTGCACACGTTAGCCATACATATAAATCAAGAAGAAAATAAATTGCAATCATATAACTGGAAATTATTAATAACCAACGTTTCAGATATAACTCCGCATATCAGTTTGGTTGGGGGGAGGGAGGGACGATCAGTAATTCACAGTACAAATTATATATATAAACAGTAACAGATGCGATCTACTCGCGAATATCTCCTCTGTCGCATGTTGATTAATTAACCGAAACTAACTTTTTGTTTTGTTTACTCGTATTTATTTTTGTCCAATAATAAATCGAATTCCCAGTTACAATTGTTTTGCAAACGATCTCGTCCTATCTAGTTCTCTCTCAATGTAAAGTCCATTTATTGATAACGATTCGGGAAATTGAGTGAACATGAAATTAAACCAAAGGAGCATATTGTTTGGAAGTCCCTAAGTAATTATTTAGTTTTATGTATAACGAAAATTTGACAAGCTTAAGCAAACGTATTATTTAGTTTTCGAGAGTTTTAATCGTAAACATATATTTGGACTTTTGACCGAAACTTTATCAAAACTCTAAAGTATATACTATAAAAGATAATAATATACAAACTATTTTTGTTATTTTTTTTTTCTATCATGGTGTATACTGTATCTTCTTCTTCTCCTTCGCCTTCTCTCCCAACTATTTGGGGTCGGCCACCCTGGTCCTACACTTCCAATTAACTCTATATCCCGCATCTTCTTCATTTACACCCACCTTCCTCATATCACTCGCGAT
>JAIPRL010009113.1:0-18457 GCA_025469235.1 Pemphigus obesinymphae | reverse complement strand
GCTACGCTCAGAATCGTTTTATTGAATGCAATGATTTATCATTGCTTTCAAATTCAATACATCCACCAAAAGTACCCTGCCCAGTAGCGAAGTGCATCCACCAATACTGACACCTGACGAGCGAAGTTCTTCCACAACCTACTGACCGGCTTTTTTTTATTTGAATGTATAATATATGACATATTATGTTTTACTTTATTGTTTGGTTACCTATGTATTTAAATTGACAGTAATGATATAGGGATTCTTTCTTTTAAAATTTGTTTAATAATTAACTATGAATAAAACTAACTAATTAAAAATAGTAGTATAATATTTTATTCTACTGCCATATTTTTTTGGTTATAACAAAATATGACGAATTATTTAACTCATTTTGATAAAATTTAATGTAATGGTTTATATCATACACTTATAATAATAATAATAATATAAGTATAGAAACTGGCAATGATGGGCATAAACGAGTTAATAAGTTAATTGTTTAGTTAAAAGTTAAGTTCATTTTAACTTATAACTTGAATTTTTAATAACTTAACTTATATTTGCTATATTAACATTTAATTTAGAAATAATTGATACATTTTGATTTCATATTGTGTCTATTGTCAAAATGGTTGAATAAAAGTAAGGTTGAATGTCGTTTCTAATAATTCTTATATTATAAAAATTATTATTTTCCGGAAAATATATATAAAACAAGAATAACTGTATATTACAATTCATATATTAATTTCTCAATAATATAAATTTAGGAATATAATTATTAGCTTTCCCACCAATAAACAATATTTAGGTAGGTAATTTCCAATGAGAAATTTCTATTTGTTGGATTAATTAAACATTGTTATGAACCTATTTGTTGTTAATTTTAATAATTATTATTATAAATACATTATAGTATTTGGAATAATATTTTGTTAATGATTATTAAAAATTTTAAAATGCTTAAAGTTAAAAATAGTAGTAAGTATTTAAAAAAAATATATATATACTTAAATTTTACCTGTTTATCTCAAATATTATATTGACTCATACAAAAAGAAATAACTTAACTCAAGTTAATAAGTTTTTTTTATCTTAACTCAACTTTTAACTTACTGAATCGTTAAAAAAAAATAAAATAAAAAAAATAGAAATATAAAAAGAGTAAAAGTCATCTAACACATTAGATATTGTATTATGTTCCATGTATTTAGTTCAGTTTTTATACTTTAATATTACAATACAGTTCATCTTTCGGACCACCTTAAATGAGCATCAGCCAGCAACAGTTTTTTTTTTTATACTATGATTTGCTGATTTTAACGATTATTCGATATATAAGTTTAAGATTAAATAATTTAAGAGGTTACCTAATCGTTTATAGACTATATATTAATAAATTGTTTTAGAAAAATTAAAACAATAAAAAAAAAGTTGCATGGGTTAACATCTCTTTTACGATATTTTTCGAAATTGATAACTAGATAAATCTAATTTGTACACTCTAAAACAATAGTTCGACAATTACCGTCAAAATCTATTGAGCCGTTTTTGAAAAAAAAATTCTCTATATAATAATAGAATAATAGTATAACATATGTATATAATATAGTAATCGTAACTTTTTAGAATCTCTCCGAGAAGGAAAATAAAATGAATGAGATTTTTTAATAGGATATTTAAGACGTTTTACTCGTATATAATACACGAATCGAGACAGTAAAAAGACGGTAATTTATTTGTCGAATTACATTTTTTTTTCTTAATTATCTTTATTTATTACTAGTCGTTACTTACTGGTTTGCACGCGATTTAATTTTCCAACATAAACAGTAACTGTTTTATAATACAACCATACGACCTTATACATATACTCGTATATGTGTAATAAAAAAATATATACTAGGCACAATGCACACCATTTAATGGTTTTCGTGCTTGCACTTTTATATTCTAATATAAGTATCTTGAATTATTCTCAACATATCTAACTTTTATTTACTTTCACAAATTATGTTTGTACAAGTGACCCATATTTATATGTTCAAAACTTAAATGTATCAAACAATTTTTAATAAGATATATTCGCAAATGATAAATATTATATAAACACAATAATATTAATTAAATGCACTACGCCTTTCACACGACTTCCAAAATTGAAATACTCAAACAATATATAAGATGGGTAAAAAAAAGTATTTTTCGTGAACAACTTCCGTTTTATCCACCAAGCATATTATTGTAATAATTTATATCAAACATATTTCTTCAAACAAAAACGTGATAATAGATTTATAATAATCATCACAGATTCCTTGGTACAAACGGGTTTCGAAAATTCATTTATTCTTCCATATCTACGTATAATATCCCCTTAACCCTTTGAGTGCTATGGACGAGTATACTCGTCAAGACGATGGTTCAATCACGGCCTGTGGATGAGTATACTCGTCAAGGTATATAAAATTAATTCTATTCGTTCTATATATGTGAAATCTATATCAATCAATGGACAATGAAATTTCAAATTTTTTGAAAAAAATATCATTTTAATTGCGATTTATTCCATGATGTAAATCAATATTTTCATTTTTGCTTTTATCAGAGGTTCTCAGTGGGTTATCTCATTATTGGTGATGTTTAACCAATTATATTCCAATATCGTGACATTTTGGGAACCACTGGCCGCAAAAATTAAAAAGTTAGGTATCTCAGTCAATATTGACAATTTTTTAATTTCTGTCTTCAATTAATGACTTTGAATGATTTCGAAAATGTTGTGAGTACCTATATGAAAATTGGAAATAAAAAATATCAATTTTTATGCAGTCCTGGAGGGTAACAATGCAAAAAACTATGTAGCACTGAAAGGGTTAATTACTTATCAGAAGTTGTCTGAGAGTGTTTGACTGTTAATCTCAAGATGATTGTTTAAATTTTTTTTTTTTGTTTAATGTAAATCAATAATTAATTATAAATGTCCGGAACATTGTAAAATAACAACAAATGTTTCTCTAATAATATTATTGTTTTAGAGTTTTCGCGGGTAATTACATGATTAATTATCTTGCGGTACGGTTTACGGTATCCTGTGTAGGATATGGTTGGTCTATCGTTTTAACCGCAGTAATGGTTTGACGGTCATCTTCAGAATTTGTGTTCCGGACCGTACCGGATCTTCCGGTTGATGTATTTAGCAATCGTGTTTTCTCCGCATAATCTACATTATTCTAATTATATTTTGAAATTTTCTATCTTAGTCTATATCTGAAATATCTGGTAGGTACCTATGTAATTATAATATAATATAATTAACTCATCGGTATACCAATTATTATTATATCCGATTGAAATTTTCCGTGCATTTTGCGTGATTGAAAATTATAAAAGCTATATATTATATTTAGTGTTCATTTAAAGTTTGTATATCAAATTTTTCAGTTAATATAATCAATTTCACATCAGACAATCGCATGAATATCATTATAAATTAATTTCAAAGAGTACCTATACATGAAGGAGACATATAGATTATATTGGAAACACACACTATTTGCGAATCACAACCACATTGAGTATATTTTCAATTTTGTGTCCTAAATAAGTTAATTCATTTGAAAACTAAAGTACAAATTGACAATATAATTTACTGTGTTTAATTTATTCAATAAAATCGTTAACTTAAGTTTAATTTAACTATATATAAATCAAAAGGACTTTTTTAATTTTCACAGAAGAGTTCAAGCATAGCGTAAAGGAAAACTGCCTTCTATAACAAAAAAACATTTTATATACATAGTAAAATAACAAATATAATTACCGTGATTAATATATAATATATTACTGAAATAAAACATATTGTGACGTTAAAATACAAAAAAAAAAATTTTATTTGACCATGTTATAGTTTTATATATTAGATACATCGAACAATCCGTTCTAAATCGTTTTATGATATATCATTGCTTCCAAATTTAATGTAGTGAAGTTTTATTTTTATTTTATATTTTATATTATTATATATTGCCTTTTATGTTTCGACACTATACAGCATTTGTCATACTGTAAACACTGGTATCAAAGTAAAAGATATTGCGTGGATGTTTTGTATTCAAAAATTTGTGTTAGTCTAGTGCGGGGGTCTCCATAACTACGGTCCACTTTCGACCCAAGAACAAGTTTTAATTGGTCCCCCAATGGACGATAAAAAATCTAAAAATATGTGTAATATCTCACTTCAGCATCGTCAGTTTTAAGATTTTTTAAAATAAATAGAAACTGAGTACCCAGATATACCATAAATTATCAGCCATGTTTTTTATTTCAATTTTTTGAGATAAGAAATGAAATTGAAATTTTTTTTATTTGAAAATAATTTTATGATATTTACACTTTTGTAAAAGCATTTAGGCAGAAACTCATTTTATTTGAAGTACAGATTTCCAAGAATTGTTTTACTCATTGTATCACTAGTGAAAAATATAATATGTAACAGTGTCGTCCTTTATCTGAATAATTTAAATATGAGAAATTTCGACCGCTTTATCATTGATTCTGTACTTTAATGGTAACGGAATCAACTTTCTATACGGATACGCCGGTTCAAATCCCACTTTGCCTATTTGTTCCTTTGCAACTTTTTTTTATTTAATATCCGAAATTGTAATATGTTTTCTTATTCTTATAACTTTTATTATTTAATATTTCTTATCATTTTTGTTTTTCGTTTGTTTGAATTAAACTATGAACTACCAATTTTATTTAATTAAATTATGCGTTATATAATACCTACCCTCTGAAAAGTCCGTATTTAAGTTTGACCCACTGATTTACAGAGTAGGTATAGATACCTTAGTACCTATACCTACTATATAGTTTTTATATCTCATAGTAATGGATTTAAAATCGTAGGACTTCATTTTTATTTCGTATTTTTTACAATTTTAATTAAATTTATATTGATTCATTCGGTGAACTTTTATCATAAATACGATGTTTAATCAAACTCTCAAACATATAAAACTGATGAAAATGGCTATGCAAAAATTCAAGAACGAAAAATCCCAACAACTTCTTATATGTGCGGACTAGGTAGTAGGTACCTAATATATCATATTATGTTTTTTTTATTTTATACCAATATTATATTTAACGGTAAAAATTTCATTAAATTTTGATTTAATTTAAAGTGATGTTTTGTAAAATTTATTCCATTCAGACGAGAGTTTTTATAAAAAAAAACAGAGAATATAGTAAGTACGATCAATTTTTGGAATAATTTTTTTTGTCAACCTATTCGTCGGAAACACTTTAGGATTGAATGACTATCTTCTAGAAAGCGAACGTCAGTTTCCGCCGTAGGCGATATATTTTTAAAATTTATTAATTAACAATGTTATTTCCGATAGGTAATACGAATACGTATACAAGGTATACGAATTGTACTCAAAATTAATTATTCTATTGAGGTAATGTACTCAATACAAGTTAAACTTACAAGATATCACACTCAAACGGAGTTTCAAATTGAAGGTGCCGCACTGAAAAGGTGTTTAACTTACAAATAGTCCCACATAAAAGCAGTTGCTCTTACTAAGAGTTGAACCCGGTAGGTGTTGCACTTAATCTAGTTTATCCTAATATATTATATAATACTATTTTACATCTATAAAAGAACCTGTTAATCATTCAAAGAACTTTGACAATAATATTGTTTTCTTTTGCCAATGAACTTTAAAAAATGTAAAGATATAATATATAACTATAAGAAATCCAAACTTCCATTGCGTCAGTTAAGAAAT
Source organism: Pemphigus obesinymphae (assembly GCA_025469235.1). Lineage (NCBI taxonomy): Eukaryota > Metazoa > Arthropoda > Insecta > Hemiptera > Aphididae > Pemphigus > Pemphigus obesinymphae. The sequence continues at coordinate 12,668 of JAIPRL010009113.1, read as the reverse complement.
GCAAAGGGGTGCGCAATTTACTTTTATGTTTCTATTTCACAATAAATTGATAAACTTATCTATTTTCAAATGTCGTTCTAATAAAACTTTGTGAATCGTAAAATAAATTCTACTTTTCGATATTTTATCACTTAAAGCATATTATTTCAAAATCTACAAAAAAAAAAAATCAATATAGTTTGAACTATATCTACAGTTGGTATAGAAATGTTGATTATTATGAAAATATAAAAAACAACATTAAAAGTTATAATAGCTAAAGGGATGTAACGGAAAATGGTTGTAACTTATAAGTTATAATTACCGATTAAACAGTTGAATTAGTATTATAAATATTATAGTAAGTTATAATATAATCCCGAACTAAATTGTTGATAAATTCTTGAATTTAAAAGTAATATATGCTTTATTATAAATTATACCTAATAAAATATACCTACTGTACTTTTTATGTATATATCATTTTATATACATGCAAAAGGATTGTCACATATATAATATATATATCAGTGGCGGATTTGAGGGGGAGAAATAGAGTGATCGCCCTCCCACTTGATCCATTTTTTTTTTGTATTACTACATTTAAAAATGACGCCAAAAATGTGGAAAAATACTTTTTAGTTATTGTTAGATAAAATGGTAATAGTATCCCCAAATATAATAAAACGTTTAAGAATGTTTTTCTCCCCGTGACCGCCATCCATATATTCTACGACCCTTTTAAAAAATCAAATCATCAAATCACAGCCGATTCGAACCGATAAAAACTCGAAAATAAGACCTAAGGTGCCGGGCTGTTTGGGGTCGGTCTCCGCTCAGCCACCGTCGTCGCATTTTTTTTTTTCGAAGTTCTTATCATTTTTTTTCATCATTAATCGAGTGGCAGGTGAAGATTAAAGTATTTCATCATCCACGATGTACCGACTAACTACATCGTGATTTAATCGAAAAATATTTGTTTGTGAAAGATTAAGTTAGTTTAATACTGAAAAAAAATACTAGAAACGCTCCAGCTCATTAAATCCCTCCTCTAACTGTCCATATAATATAGTTAGATTTATTTTTATTATTTATTATTTTTTAGGTAATTTTGAGTATTTTGAGTAGTTTTAACAAAAAATTACCTTTAAATATAATTTTTTCAACAATAAGTAAAATACTACTAATTTTTTATGTTAAAATCATATTGTTTTTGACTAGGTTTTCAAGACTTTTTCTCTTTGGAAATTATTTTATGTTCATACAAAATATAAATTAATACAATTATTTTATTTGAAACTTCTAATGCATTTGTCTGGAGATTTTAGGCGGTAAATGTATTTTTTTTAAAGGATAATATATTTTTTTTTTTAGATTTGAAGACATATAATAATCGCCAATATTATTCCTGATATATAATATAATAATATATATTTAGCTGAAACATGTTTTTTTACTGAATTTTTTAATATGTTTCTTATAATAAAATTTGTTACTTCAAATATTCAAATAAGATACATAATATTATAATAATAATTTACTTCAATTGATTCAAATCCAAAAAAAAGTTAATTATTTTGATGTTTTACAAATAACGAGAATACACGTAAGTTTTCAAAACTTTAGGTACAGTGATTTTAGTCCAACACATGAATTTTAAACCGATCGGTTTTCTGTCGTCCTATTCTGCTTTCATGTTGTTACCGGCTGATCATAATTTCAAACACTTTTGACAAATAGTAATTAAAAAAAAATTAATATCATAATTATATTATATTATGACATTTTATATAACATTCTGCAGTTTAAAGTAACTCCGCATGGCATGTGAAAGCCAAAAACTGTTATTACTAAAAAAAAAAATTGTATTTATTTAATTTATTATCAGAAAGTATCTACTCTCTATAAATCACTATAATACATAGACTTAATATCTTTTAATATAATAATATACTTTAATAATAAATAGTTTAAATATTTTTGTAAAATATATCTTAATAATAATAATAATAATAAAATATAACAAATTATTGCGTATTATTTTATTTTGTATTTAAGGCTGAACAAACCATTTTTTAAATTATATAAAAATAATATTCTTTTTAAACAAAATTTTAGTTAGTTATTTATATAAGAATAATGTATAAAAAAAATTTTCAAAAATGTTTATTTTAAGAGGTGAAAATTATGATTAAATATTGATTAGATTGTGTTGTATGCCTACTAAGCCCACTAGATTAAATAATATTATTATCTGTAATTTAACTATTTATAAAGATTCGTAGTAACAAATTGAAGAGTATGACGAAGAGTTTTTTTTCAAATTTAGCTTATTTTAGCAAAGCCATAAGTATAAAAAAAAAATGCATTTTTGGAGGAGAACTTTTAATACATATAGGTACCATTTTTATGGCTTAGCTATTTAAAAACATTGAAAAATCTCCTCGTCATGCCTTAACAATAATGATTATTATTCTAATACTATTTTAAGATTTCAAATGTGTTCATTATTAAAGGGTGTGGAGTTTTTATAAATTTTTAGAAAATAATTACCATTCAAATTGCTTGATACTCCTCTTGTGATACACGAAAATAAAAATAGGTCATACAGACGGAGTCATTTCTCAGAAATAGCAATCAGGTTTATTTTCATCCCCCCCCCTTTGGATCCACTCCTGACTACAACACGAATAAAATAAATGGAGTATTTGTATTACTATATTTTTTTTGGATGGCACTGTCAATAATTCGTAGTATATTATTATATTATATTATAAATACGCGTTTTATATATCATACTGATTAGCGAGTTCTAAGAAATGTTTTATCGTCCAAGACACCCTTACCGGGTGAACACTAATAATAAGAATCATTTACGTAATCGATATGTGTGGCACGATCCCAAGGAATTTGACGTTTTCATGGCGGCTTGTTCAGCCTTAAACAAAAAAACAAAAAAGTAATAGTTTATTTATTTATTTATTTTAATTCTTATCAAAACGTAATTTATATGTTTTTAAAAAAATGTATTTTATTTTAAGTTTGATGTAATTTTTACATAATATGATTTTCGAAAAAATCTAAATTTCTTTTCTTTTCCCTAACGTTTTAATAAAATTCCGTTATTTATAATATTAGCAATCCAGAATATACATCGGAAATCACGCATTGGTTTTACGACATGCATATAATATCAAAGGTAAATTTTTGTTTAATAGAAGCTACCAATTGATGTTTAGTCTAGATTTATTACACGAGAATGTAGGAAGCGGACATTTTGACGGAATAAATTACAAAATAAGTTACAAAATATACTATATACTTAAATGCATTATACGAATTTAATTGTCCAACCCGATTAATCAACGTGTTTAGTTTTAATACAGTAAACGTTTTAATTACGCAAAAGCAATGTCCCGATGCGGTTATCAATAATAATTTCGGTAATTAATTTAAATTCCATTTCGTCTAATAAGTATTCGGTCGTATTTAATAATTTGTCATAAGTAAGAAGGGGCTTATAACGATAGCGTTACTCGATTGATGATATATTATTATAATAGTATATACGTATATCGGAGGGAGTAAAATCCGTTATCTCGTCCAGGCAGTTATTTATAAATAAATATAGACCTAATAACAACTAAATGTAAAACAATGTATATTTATGTAATTCCATAAAATGTTTTGATACAATTTTTTTCATATAAATATTTAATTATTTTTATTTATAACTATTTTACAAATAATAAAATCGAAAAATGTGATAATATTTAACAAATTTTCTATCATTAGTATACATACTCTGAAACTCCTACTTTAATTATTTTAATCTAAAAGTTAAAAATAGTATAAAAATAATTATAATTGTAAAGTTAATAGCTTCATCGCTCCTCCCAGAATCTAAAAATAAACAAATAACTTAACTCGAGTTAATAAAATTAATTTTATCTTTAATGTATCGGAGATAAAATAAAAATAAGGGAAGCACTTTAAATATGTCATGTAGGATATAGGGGTAGGAAGTTGGTCCATTGTCCTTCGGTCCGTGGGCAAGATTGTATTACTTATTATTTTAGATTTCAATGCAAAGATAAAACATTTCATTTAGTAAATACGATTCTGAGTGGTGTAATTTTCTTCTTTTTTTTTTTTTTTTTTTGGTGAAGATTTAAAAAATTATCTTTCTTCAAAAAACTACAGAATTAATTTGTTTTTCAAAATAAATTTGGTAATTTGTATTTATTAATTTTTATTAAAAAAAACTTTAAATTATCCAGTTTTCAACAATAAATTTACCGTTTTTGTGTTATAAATATAATCATTATATTTGGTATATATTAAATTCCAAAATCGATGTATAAAAATAAATAAGTACTCTGTACTTAACCTTTTAACAGGTAGAACTATTTTTGATATTTTATATTGTATGAAACTGTGGCATATATAGAAGCAACTTAATATTATCACTGAACAATAAATAAATAAACATAATCAGGTGATGATTGTGTATTATTTATCATCATGCTTCATCTTGAAAATACGTTTCTCTCACATTATATTATAACAATGAATAATTTATTTACAAAACATAATTTTCTTTTATATGTCATGTATAAGTGGTTCTAATTGCTAACGTGAAAATATTTTTAGAAAAATAGTTCTGCCTATTCATGGTCATTTTAAATGTAACTTCTATCCTGAGTAGCATTTTAGGTGAACACACGGTATTACATTGAATTCACGGTTCAGCACCCGGTTTTGAAGGAAGTTCTATTTTTTACATGGGGTAAACCTTTTTAAGTAACAATTCAAATTTAGTGCTAGAACCATTCAGAAGTTTAAATATAGACCGTGCATAGCGAGTTCTATAGTTTAAAATTTGACCGTAGAACATCTTAAATATATTGATATAAAATCTGTCGACCCACACAATTCGTCGCAAATATTCCACGGATGTGATGGAATTGAACTAATGTCCTACGGTTATATATCTATCTAAATTTAACGCAATATTTTACCTACCTACAATCTAGAATACTAGATTAGGTATAATATGATCATTTAAGATACGGTTCAATTTATGCAAAATATATGTTGTGTATTTACGCATAATATATAATATTATGTTGTGAATATATTAGTTTATGGTGCGTATCTACTGCGTTATAATTGATAGTTATAAACACATACAAGCACACACACACATATTTTATATATATACATATACAATGTATATATATGAACTTCAGTGGCCAATTCACAGAGAGAAGGGACAACGGAGAATTATTTGCCCCCTTGACCATTTTTTATTGTATTTTAATACATACGTATATAATAATACATATATAAAACGTAAATTAATTTATTATGTAATTTACTAAATTAATAATCTTAATATACTTAAACATCTAATTACATTTTGCCTATGCATACCTTTGTAACCCCTCCCTTAAAATCTAGCTCTGAATCTGTCACTGATAGACACGCGTAGTTTAACACTTTTAACTTTAAACAGCCCGTTCACTGGATCTGTAATAAACCGCTCATTCACCGATTGAAAATGGTATTGGACTATTTATATATTTTCGAGTTTTATGCATTGAGCTTTAAACGGTCCATGCACTGGATTTGTAATATATCACTCGTACACAGACTAAAACGAGTTTTGGATAATTTTTAAACATTTCTAAAGCAAATCTACGTTCATGCATTGAACTTTAGCACTGCTCAGAGACCATAAAAACTTGTAAAATTAATCACAAATATATAACGGTACAAATTCTGGTGCTCCGATCGGCAATCAAGATTTTGTTACTCGGGATAAATGCCACAAACACAAAAAGGGATAAAAATAGGGTTAAAACCGGCTGTTGGTCTTATTATAATATTTCATTACGTATAGGTACATCTGGTTTATTGAATATTTTTTAATAAATATAATATCGAATAACAGGAAACCGGAATATGAACGAACAATCTATATTTTTTCGATATAATCGTATCTCGAGAAAAATTTTGTGCTCACTATCTTGTCCGTTTTTGCGTTTAAATAATCGAAAAAAATTAAGTGAGTTCAGCGTTGTAATATTTCTGTTTTGACGTATACATATTTTTTTATTTTTTTTTTTTTGCTTTGCACACATCGTGTTATATATTACCGTTTTCGATAAAAAGAAATTCGATTAAAAACGCTAGCGTTAAATTCAAACGTGCGTCGTTTCCAAAGACGTCTTATATATCGTTATTGTGTTGCAAATGGCAGGGGATACGGTTGGCGGACACGGGCGAGGTTTCCGCCGATGCGCGCCGATATTTGCTATTCCGAATGGGTCCAAACGGACGTGTGTAATCTCTTAACGGCGACGCCCGTTGATTTTTCACCGGGTTCCCATCTTCCTGGTCCGTCCACTTGTCCTCCTCCCACGGAAAAAAATAGTCCACGCACACACGTATAACATAATATATACGCACGTAATGTGGTGTACGAAAAACACAACAATAAAATGGCGGCAATTGTTCCATGCGGCAGTAGCGGGTCGAACAATTTCCGTGGAGACAGCGAGCTGGTGTATGTGTACCTAAATATACGGCAATATATTTAATGCGTATATCTTAGGGATCGAGACCGACAGTTTGATTTCGTTTTTATTTTCCGTTTCGGTCACTGCGAGCGTTTCCGATTCGTTCGACATGGACCGCGGCGTATTGTAAAAACCGCGTAAACGTCATTTTTTTTTTTTCTCAAAATTGGGGTTTTTGATGAACATGAATATACTACTACTATTAAATATTTCACATCGAATATATTGGAAAAAAAAATCGTTCATGGTTTTATGAATTAGGAATTTTCAATATTTAACTCAAACGACAGTAAATAATAGGTCGGTTAAATAAAATATCGTAATCCTAAATGACACGTACTTTTAGCAAATACCACAACGTTAACGCCAATGCTCAAAATAGATTTTAAATTATTATGTAACACAAACAACTTGTTTTCGGTACAAATAATACGACCTAATCGGCCAAAATAAGTTGAAAAACCCATTGGCCAATTTCAAGAAGTGTATTATTGGTATACTTATCTGCTTCAAGATAATAATATTATACACAAACTGCATTTTATATTTTATTATAAGAATGCATTATTATTGTTTCGATTCATTTTTATGTTATTCATCTCATGATTCACCTGATTTCAGAGAAACTGACGAATACGATATTAAAGAAGGTGATACTTACGTCATATTTTGTTATGTATGTATACACTTTTTTGAGCATAAGGAATAAAGTAAGACTTTTCTGGTATAAAGGTTTTTTAATAGAAAATTTGTTCTATTTAATTGCAGGCTATTTTTTGACTTTCTAAGTAGTTTTTAAAAGAGCAATGAAATACTATCCCATATAATAGAAATATTTTATAAAAATTGGTATAATTTAGAAAATAACATACTAGTTATGTTTACCGACTATATAGGCGATATAATATAATATCTATATATATTTACCAAACAAAAACGAAAATTATTATAAATTAGAAAATTAAAATACTAGAAACTTGAAACTTACACCGAATATTTACAATACAGACATTATAAAATGTTCAAATTTTTAACTGTAATATTTATGTAGTTAAACACACCAAATTATACATTTATCATTGCTTTCAAATGCAATACATTTACCATAAGACAAGTATCCTATTCGATGAACGAAATACTACCACCCCCTAAAGGCCGGGTTTTTAATATTATATTTTTAAGATATATTTTTATTGCAAGAATAGCAGTAAAAATAAAGAAATATAATAACATATTTTAATAATAATAAAATTAAATAAATTAATAAAGATAATTTTTTAAAAAATATCTATATTAAAATTAATACAATTTTAGCCTAAATGCAAAAATATTTAGGTAAATACTTAGAATAGTTATTTCTCTATGGATAAATAAAATATTAACGTAGTGTAAATCCAAAAAGTTTCGGTAAGTAAAAAAGTAATAACTAAAATTACATTTATCATTAAAACAAGCATACACATTATTATGTTATTATTACGATTATTCGTATTACTATTTCCTACTAAAAAAAAAAAACTATTAAAATGGTAACAAAAACAAATCTTATTTATTAAACCTATTAATTTAGTAAAATTAGTACAATCACTTTTTATTTTGTTTTCCTGAAAAATTTTATAAATCACCGTTGATATTTCCAATAACGTTTTCGAAAAAAGAAAAATAACTGTATTGTTGCAAAATTCGAAACTTTGCGCTCTATATTATAATTAGGGAATGAACTTTATTGTAAATGCATATTTTTATTGGAATGAGATATTTTAAATTTGATAAAAAAATGAGTACGATTTAGATCATTCTAATTATTGAAATAAACCCAAATTTATTTTACATATTTTGGTATAAATACATATTTTTACATATTTAGGAAATAAGTACATATTTTAGTCATTTTTTATTTTTTCATTGATTTTTAACGACGATAAACATTATCTAGTTCGTCTACAACAACAAGATTAGTAATTTTTGACGACCATCAAATATTGTACGTTATCTAAATGGCATTTACATACTTATTTCCGGCATGCCACTATATTGTAGATTAGAACAGTTATCGCGTTAGTATCTACACGAGTTTCGGCCGTCTGCCGCGATTGGTAATGTAATCATCAGCAAATTATCTTCTAAGCCTACTAAATCATTTCTTTTAAATTGTGTACAGTTAGAAAAATGCAATAATAAAACCATTGCTACATTTTTTAATGATTCTATGAACTTATTATGGCCAAATGGTGTAAAATATGAAAATGTATTTTATTTTTAATCGATGCTGCTCCTTATGTGGTTAAAGCCGGTAATATTTTGACAGCATTTTTTTCATAAATTGGTTCATTTGACATGTTTAGCGCATGGCTTTCATCGCGTTTCAGAAACAATAAGATGTAATTATTCCAAAGTTGATCAATTAATTATTTGAAAGCGCCAAGTCGTGTTTAAAAATTTAAAGAAATGTATCCAAATCTTAATTTACCTCCTGAATCTACCATAACAAGATGGGGTACGTGGCTTGAAGTCGTCCAATACTATTGCAAACATTTTGACAAAATAAAAAATATTATTTCAAATTTTGATACTGAAACAGTCGCAGCTATTGAAAAAACAAATTCACTAATGCAAAATATCAATTTAAAAAGCAATTTGACATACATTTCTGAAAATTTTTGTTTTTTGATTCAGACAATTAAATAATTGGAAACCAAAAACATGTCTTTGATAGAAAATATTAGTATTGAGTATTGTAGAAAATGCTGCAGATAAATTAGAAAAAACTCAAGGGCACATGGGAGAAATAGTTAAAAAGAAATTTGCCAATATAATTGAAAAAATTCTGGATTTAAAACTATTAAAATCATCAGAGATATTTTAATAGGAAAAAATCAACAAGGATCTCTGGACATCGAATTCACTCCTTTTGATATAGGAAATATGAATTACGCCCCTATCACATTTGTTGACGTGGAATGGTCTTTTAGTCAATACAAGAGTATTCTCTGTCCAAACTGTAGCAATTTTTTATTTGCAAACCTTCAACAATATGTTGTTTCTTATTGCTTTGTTCCGGAATAATATGCATAGTTTTATAATGTAGCTACATTATTTGTACTACTTTTATTTAATATTTATATTTATAAGATAATTTTTTTTTTCTAATTTTTAATACTAATACATTTTTTCGATATTTAGGTACATATATTTTTTTTTTTTTTTTACATATTTCAATAAAAATAGATACATATTTATGTACATATTTTTGTTTTATATTACAATAAAGACCGTTCCCTAATTATAATAATTAAAATGGGTAATATTTATAGTTATAATATATGAATGAACTGGAGAAATATATGGGTCCTCAGTTCTCACTAATGACAGGGTTTTTAAAACCGGTAGTTTATATATATATTTTTATGCCCAAGTCTTTAGCATTGAGTGCTTTAATCGCAGGCGGTCACGTTTTAAATCGCAGTAAATAATCACCCAAAATAAAATACATGTATTTCAATGTCCATATGCGAACTGTGAAGTACAACTACGCGATCGGTATCGCGTGCGAACGCGAGTGATCGCACAATTCAGAGTTCGATTGAGAGTATATATACAAGGAGACTACAAGGTTCCTTAACTACCTTTACAAAAAATTAGTGTACCTCTATTACAATTTTGAAAAAAATAATGTGGGGCACTTATAAACGATATAATTGGGTACCGTGGACATTAAACGACAGCCAATGCCTTAGGAATTTGTAACCGTATAGGTAGATCTTTTAATAGTACAGTACAGTCCGTCGTTCAATGATAACGTGTATGTGCCGATTGGCTCTCTTATCTGCAATCGTTGTCCAATTCTCTTGGTTCGGCATTTGCGAGTGATTAATTTTAATTACCTATTTTTCGAAATGATCGTACTTTCCAGCGGCGTGTCTCTTATCGAATCTTTCCTCATGTGTTTATATTGGTTTATCTTATCTTTTTATTACCCGACTGAAGTAACGGTGGACACGTGCGTCCATTTACCAACTCGTCTTGTCTACCACAAGTAATGTTTCTTACCGTATCGAGCCAAGGAGTCGCCGTCTTGTAATACATTCAATCGATAGTATACATATGTGTGGTTGTCTTCTTTTTGTTTTGCGGCGTCTCAAATTCACCTACTCGTGTACCTGGTTACCTATTTTTCGTCGGGCACGGTGCACGCCTCATATGTGCAATAACCATTTGTCTACATCTCCATTTTTTGCACGTATACTCCTTGGAATCTGCCTCATTTGGGATCCAACGGTCGCATACGTTATTACGTCTCCCTTGTACACACATTATTTTTTTCCATCCTCATGGCTCCGCCTATAAATGTCATGAATATATGTACTTACCTTTCTTCTTCGTTCTCACCTTCTATTACACGCAGTGTCTCTCCGGCACTTAATTCTTCATCTATACTTATACAAAGTTCTTCTACTTCTAATGATGATTTAATAGTTTCTTTGCCGACTTTACGTACTAACTTCCTGTCTACTACTAAATCAATTTGTGATGCTCATACCGTACAATTTAATGCAATTAAGAGCGAACTAAAGGGCCTGTATCTCTAATTTTTGAGCTTAAATCGGAGAATTCCATACTTCGTAATAAAGTCGATTCTCTTACCAAAAAAGTTGCTATTCTTGAATCTGACGGTTCTCAGTCTCAAGTATCTTATATAATAACCCAGGTTCTTCAGGAAACTTTTGATCGAACAAAATATCATAGTATATGGTGTTCCTGAGTCTCTTTCGCTTTCTGTACCTCAGCGTATTTATGAGGACAGAGTGGCTCTTAAGGGCCTATTGGTACCCTGACTGTACTATTTCTGTTCCTTCAAAATTGATCTGACACGGCACCTGACATCATTCAACCTCTGAAGATTTTCTGCAACAATGGTGATCTCTCTGCTAAAATGCTTTCTTCCTTCAACGACTCTAAGTGATCTGGGTCTATTTTCCCTGTATACTTCCGTCTTGTCTGTGAAAGAACCTTGTTATAACGTCAACTCTTAATGTTCTGTAACCAAGAATTGGATCAGTGGTACAGCATTGGTAAAAAGGAACTGTGTGTCAAATTTATTGATGAAATTCCAAAAGTTGTTCCTGTTCAGACAAAAAACAGATTTTTGATCCGCGTCATTCTGTTCACCCGTCTAACTCCGTCTACCTATGTTGAGTCTTTATTTGGTTTTTATCAAAACTGCCGTGGTCTCAGGACTAAATTCGCCAAATTAAATTGTCATGCTTCCTGTTTAAATCATGTATTTATTATTTTAACTGAAACCTGGTTTCATAGCAACATTTCTAATTGTGAACTTAGCTTATCTAATTATAATGTTTATAGGTTTGATAGATGTTTAAGTACTAGCAACCATTTAAGATGTAGTGGTGTGTTTGTTGGAATAAGAAAATGTTTTGCTTCTATACTTGTCACCTGTCCCGATATTAATGTTGAGTATCTGTTGGTTCAATTTTCCATTAAATGTTCTGAATTCTTAGTTTGTGGTGTCTACTTTCCTCCAAAATGTGCAATAAGTTCATACGAGCATTTTCTTTCTTCGGTCGAATTGGCTCATAGACAACACCCTGTTACAACTGATTTATTGTGACCACTTTAATCTTCTTGAAGTCCTTTGATCCAACGATGACAATGGATTTAACTCAGGGATTGGAACCGAACCGAAAAGAACCGGTTCCGAACCCGAAAAACCCTTAAAATATTAAGAACCGGAACCAAACCGGAACCGTTGTTAAATATTTTAAAAGAACCGAAACCGGAACCCGAACCCTTTTTTTGAAATGATAAATACCGAGGTTTTTTATGATTCTGAGATTTTTATATTTAAATAAAAATGATCAAATGTATGAAATTTTAGAGGATGTCATACTTACATTTGCTGTCTTTGTCTTTTACATTTCATCATTTTTCATAATTTTTTTTTTTTATTCTCTTTACAGTATTATTATTATTCCTGCTTTTTTTTGTAATATTGTATTACAAAATATTATAAATTGTATTTTATTATTATAATAAATTGTAAAACTTTAATGTTCAATGTACATTTTAATAAAATAAAATTTAAAC
>JAIPRL010009112.1:0-18457 GCA_025469235.1 Pemphigus obesinymphae | reverse complement strand
GTAGCTTCGATAGTAGACAAAATGAGAGAGAATAGATTAAGATGGCTCGGGCATGTATTAAGGAGGGAAGAGACTGAGGCAGTAAGATTAGTAAGGGAAATGCATGTTGTTGGTAAGAGGGGGAGAGGGAGACCGAAAAAGAGATGGGGGGATGTAATGGCGAGTGATATGAAGAAGGTGGGAGTACCTAAATGAAAAAGATGCGGGAGATAGAGTTGAGTGGAAGTGTAGGACCAGGGTGGCCAACCCCAAATAGTTGTTAGAGAAGGCGGAGGAGAAGAAGAAGAGTAAGTATAGTATAAGTATATACTGAAATACCTACTCGGTGTACTTATATTGTAACTAATTACAGTCTACAGACTACTAATAAGCTATACATTACATAAAGCGTTTTATTTAATTTCATCAATATTATAAAAAGTAATAGGTATAGGTAGGTACTTATTATAAAAATGTATTGATTGTTTATGTAGTTTATAAATAATATACTAGATCACGCTAGGACTCTTGCTGCACAATGAGAATTTCTGGGTATAACTTATCAGACGTTCGTTTCGCATCCTATAAATCTTAATTCGTGCTTTGAATTAAGAATAACTACCACGGAATACAGATATTTAAAGGTAAACATACGTTAAAAAGTTGAATAAATTCAACTTCACAGTATATAAATGATATATAAACTTGGATACCACCATGATAGAATTAACCTGGTATGTTCACACAGCTCTAACGCGCATGATGCCTACGTCACGTGCACCGTATAAAAAATTAAAATCACAACAGCATGGGTTTTTGGCATAGACTTATAATATATTATAAGTCTATGTTTTTTGGCATCCACAAACGCGTGTAGTGGAGAAATATGTAGTTACTATCATAAATATATGTCTGTGATTATAGCACAGAATATTCTGTGATAATATAATTTTTATTGTTTGGATATCATTTCACATTTGGTTTCGTAATTTTGGAATAATATTAATTTAATATTAAAACTAGTATGGAGACTAATACTTTCAAATGTAAATTTTGTAGTAAAACATTTACTCAAAGGAAAAGTTTATATGTTCACTGTAAAAAATTTCACGATACCGATATTTTACCGGTTAAACCTTTTAAATGCGAAGACTATAATACTCAATTTTCAACCAAAAAAACATTAAGAGTTCATGTTAATAATTTTCATAAAAAGATTGAAACAACACAATTAAGAATAATCCAATTAAAAAAAAAAACTCCAATTAAAATATACTATATAGTATACAGCAAAAATCACATAAATTGTGGATGACTGCTGCATGCCAATTTCTCAACAGAACAGCTATGCTAAAATAATTATTAATTTTCAATAATGTATAAAATTCGTCTACATATCCAGGCTCAGTGACTATCAGGAATAATTTAGAGATATTGCCATACAGCATGCAGCAGTCATCTATATATTTTTGTTAGCCATACTATAATCAATAATCACATTATTTACTAACCTTAATGAAAAAGGTCGGTTTTTCAATACAATATCCAATGCTTGAAATGCTTCACCAGGGGGTGTGTTGGATGATCCTTTTAATAAATACTGATTAATTTTATTCATACTTATTTTATTGACAACTGAGATGACAATATTGAATTCCATTGTTTGGTTTTTTTCATAATTTATGATTGAAACAGTACCGCTTTTCTAAATATAAAATTATTTACAAATTATTTTTATAAGATTGTTTATGGTTCTACAACATAATATCTGTATTTGGTTAACCAGCTAATATTATTATTAACAATAAAAAAAAAATAATAATAATTTGTTTATTAAAATTAAAATTATCAGATTCATTTTATTTTCATTATTTCAAGATGACTTCAGAAAACATAAATTCAAATAAGAACACTATAACATTAAATTGTTTAACAGGTTGACTGCCACGAGATTCTTTTTGAGATGTCAGTGATCTATTCACTAACACCACGGGGTTATGAATTGTTTTACTCAAATTTGTTTAATAAAAAAATAAAAATATTCGATCGTTTTGAAAATTCACACATACGTTCAATGTGATTTATTTACAATGTGTATGGTGTTTTTGGAATTATTAAAGCTGAGATCCAAAATTTTTGATTTTTAAATCAATTTTTTAAATATGCCGTGTGTATAGTATTTGCTTCCAAACTGGCCCCATCACACTACTCCAAGCATTATAAAATGATTGTTGGTCACTTTCCTCAAGTTTGAAAAAAAATATCATCAATAAGTATAAGAATGTAAGTATGAATTAGTTGTTGCAATAACATTTTAAATAAATTAAAAACAAATTTATAAAATGCATTCAATTTTGTGTTAAAACAGGAAACAAAATGTTTACCAAATTGGTGCCCGGTTACTCGTGTCAACATAGTATTTGTTTTGAAACATAAAATAATAATTATGAAATACCATTTTTTAGATTTTAAGTATATTCTTATATAAGTATTTGGTTTAATATATTGTATTTAATCAAAGATTTGTGTTATTTTTATTAATATTAATTAATTTTTTTTTTTTTTTGAACTGAATTTATTAATTAATAATTCCTTGAAGGTATATGTTGGGAAAATGAATGAAGTATCTGACTAATATATGACCTTATACAGAGTTAAAAGAAAGAAAAATAAATTAACGATATTATAAAAATAAAGCATACCATATAGGAGTAAATGTCAAAAGTAAAAATAAATAGATACCCAACACTAAATGTCAAAAAATGAATGGAAATGGAAATGCATTATCTGTAAAATTATTTATATACACTATAAAGTGTAAACTAGAGTTTTCGTATAGGGAAGTACAGTAGGTATGACATTTTTTTTCAAACGAGAGTCATGACGAAAAAAAAATGTATAAAAATTAAAACGTTAATCTATTTTGTCATTGTTAGATTGAGTATAATTTTACATACAAAAATTATATCGCAGATTAAACATTTAGTATTATTATGATTAATATAAAAATTGATAAAGATAGATAATATAGAATATAATATAGATTCATTTATTATTAATGGTCTGCGCGCATGCGTGATAAGGACGTGGAGCCTTTGATTCTTTGCGATGTGCAGACAAACGTATAATAATATAGGTACTATCATGACAAAATAGATAGGTATCATCACAGATTTTTGATACGCACAACCCGCTAAAATATTTCCTCACTCTACCTGTGTTGTAGTTCACCACTTCTTATTGACCAATATTATCTTATGTATTTTTGCCTGCATTTACTTGTTAATTATTTAATAGTGCACACATAATTTTAATAAATTATATTTGATATTATTTATTATGATTAAGTTATTATAATCCATGTTTAATTGTTTGTTTACTTAATCACCATCAAAATTCAAATCCTAATGACAAAATTTTGGACCAATGAAAAGTGGTGAACTACGTCATAGGCCGGGTGAAGAGGAGATGCGCACACGGGGGAAAAATGTGTCAACTGTGATAATACCTATCTATTTTGTCATGGGTACTATAATCTATATTGAATAGAAAATTATCAAAAAACGATAACCGTTTGCTACGAATACCAAATTAAAGTGGATAAACTGTAGAATCTAATTCCGTCATTAAAATTATGAAAAATTAGGTTATAATTGAGATTTCGGCAATTCGGCCCATAAACATAAACACTCGTGAGATCCCAAAAAGAATCTCGAAAGCGTTTTTAAGTAAACTTGTGAGATTCCAAATTGAATCTCAAAAATAGATTTGAATAACTCGACAAAAGCCAGTGGCAGTCAACCTGTTAAATGGTTTTAAAATACTTAAAACATTCCGAAAATAAAATATTTTGGAGTTAGATCTCCATTACCTATCTCTCGTTTATTTCCAAAAAGAATATGAACTTAATAATAAAAATTAAAACTGCTGCAACTATTTTTTCAGATGATATTTTAAATAAACCATAGAATACCCACTCATCAATTTTATGTGGAGGTTTACTTAAAAATATTTTTTTCTTTAAATTTGGTAATAGGTATTGTAGTATGTACGTATACGACAGTGTAAACTAAATTTTATTAAAACGCCACAATTAATGTTCTGTATAATGTCATTTTTTTTTATATTTTCTACCTAATAGGTAGATATTAGAAAGCAAATATATGTGTGGCGTGCTTTTAATTTATTAAATGTGTCATTTACCGTTTAGACCACATCAATAATAAAGAAAATAAGGAAGTTTGATGAGCATAATAAAGATAATCAATTTCGTAATTTATGAATTATCGCTTACATTCTAGTGTTGTTTAAGCCCTTTTGTTTTACGACGTTCTATATCAGTAGTAGCAATTAGCAAACATATGCGACGCAAAAATGAACTTTTTAAAACAATTGTCTTTTATTAAAAATATTCTATATTTTCAAGTAGGTACCTACCAATTAGTAATAATTACTTTTAAATCAATTATAAAATAATAAAACTAGCTAATAAACAAATTAAAAATAAGTCGTTTATTGACTTTTTTTTACTATTCTTCTGAGTATATTATTCTATACGTGAACAGTTTTTGAAACTTTGATTACAAAATGTTGGCATTTAAACCAAAAAAGGTTTTCCACCCTTGGTTTATATAATATTATTCGATAAAATTAATACACTTAATAACAATTTATAGTAGTGTAACGTGGTTTATTTGGGTTCGGCTATCCTAGTCCTACACTTCCACTTAACTCAATCTCCTGAATCTTTTTAACCTAACTTCCACCTTCCTCATATCACTCTCCATCACATCCTTTCTTCTTAATACATGTCTGAGTCATGTTCTATTCTCCCTTATTTTGTCAACTATCGAAACTACTTCTATACTAGCTCTTATATACTCTTTCCTTATTATGTCCTCTCTAGTCACTCCAATCGTCGACCTTACTATTCTCATCTCAGCTACACTCATTCTCAGTTCTTACGATGTGTATCACACTCTGTATAATATTAACAAAGCGGAGATGACAGATAACCTAGTGAAAACGACGTTAAAAAATAATAGAATTGGAATACGGTAGAACGTTATACCCTCTAAGAAGAGGAGATATGGGTACCCGGGATAACAAGCTGGGAACAACTAAAACCGTCATCTAGGTCATGAGTAAACGTCGAAATAAATAATTTATAAGGGATGTTTTAACTCATTTAATAACATTTTAAAATATCTTATGTTTGTTTAAATTATTACAATAAAAATTGGTGTGAATACAGGACTGTTAATTATCTATAGATTCCTTTTAAAATGTATTTAAACATTTTTTTAATTATTAAATTTTCATCTTACTTAAAATTTCTTAAAGTTGCCTGTACAAAACCTTTAAAAATTTAAAATGTAATGTTGTCTTTTAAAGCAAATCGAAAAAGGCTGTAATTTATTTAACTAACAAAACGATGGCGGTTAGAAGTA
This sequence comes from Pemphigus obesinymphae, assembly GCA_025469235.1. NCBI lineage: Eukaryota > Metazoa > Arthropoda > Insecta > Hemiptera > Aphididae > Pemphigus > Pemphigus obesinymphae. The sequence continues at coordinate 13,028 of JAIPRL010009112.1, read as the reverse complement.
AAATCGCTAACGTCTGTTAATACTTTAAAATTGGAACAAAATCGGATAGAACTAGACAAAATTAAACTTGACCAGATCAATCTCCTTATATACCTAATTTTTTTATTTTCTTTCTCTGCCAACTATTTTGGATCGGGCACTCTAGTTCTGCCCTTCCACTTCCTCCATCTTCCACATTCTTTTCACTTTCACTCGTCCACATGTATCTTTTATATAATAAAACACTAAAAAAATGTCACCTTTGCCCTCTCTGGATATGCCACTGCCTAGTCGTATAACCATATATGCTATATAAAATATACCTAATAGGTTTAATTCCCCACCCGACTTCTATTTACGTTTTTATTATTTTTCCCGAATATTTTGTCATCCTTTTACCGTTTTCAGCTTTCCGTTTACCCACACACTATATTATAGTGTTTGTTCGGCGCATGTGACAAAACAATAATATAAGGATTTTTAAAATATTTAGTGCTAATATTCAGTATTCGCAATTCACATTTTATCTATCAAAAATAATAATTTATAACTAAAACATGTGGAAATTTAGGACTAGATGGAACCATATTTTTAGATTGGAAACCAACTAACTTCAACCAAATTTAACAAATTAATTTTCCACCAGACTGGACTGAAATTATTTTTAAATATCTGAACCAAACATTTTTCATACAGTCACTGGACTAAATTATAGTCTTGTCTGGACCATGTACAGCTTTATCACAAACAAATATAATAAAATATATTTAGTTTTTACTTATTAAAAATTAAATTACATACTCTTCCTTTTAAATCTTTTGTTGTATACATATTTCTTCGTCCATCAAAAGCAAACTGAAGGTTTGGGTAATGTATACTGATAAATTCTTCTAGAGCAGATCTAAATAAAATAAAAATATTTGATTTATCATTGTAATAAATTTTTTCAAAATGATAGGTATATAATAATAAATAATTTCCAATAATTTGACTAAATAATAATATTTGTCATAAAACATAGCACTTTTTTCATTTTGATAATTTTTCAACTGAAAAATGAATTAAAATACTTAAAAAATTTGCAATTAAATTAAATTAATTATTTTAAATTTGAAAAACATAAGTCCTTTTATTATTAGTTATTTAAAACAAGTTATAGTTACCTAAGCAGTATTTTTGGTAGATCTGGTTTAAATTGTACATCAATATGGTAAACAGTTTTACTGAATAACTTATCTAAATTCAGTGGTAGATAATTGACAATAATCTCAGTTACTCGTCCTTGAGTACCTCCAGTTCTTAGATTTCTTCTTTTTGGGATATGTAAATTACTTTTCAATATTTCAATTTGCTGATTAATATCTAAATTACAAATACAAAAAATAGTAGAACAGTACAAAGCATAAAGAATAATATAAAATATATTTAATTGAATTACCTTGTATTTGAACTGATGGTATAGCTGATTGGATGCTTCCAACTAATAACATATTATATGGATTAGTGACTTGTTAGTCAAATGTATTCACTATTTTTATATTAACACATTGACTGGGTTGAGATTAAGCGACCCCCTGTTCAGAACTTTTTTTGATTGAATGGTCATTTTGTTCGATAATTATTTTCCTGTTAAAATGCAAATCCATGGCCACCATTTAAAATACATGTGGTATGTACATTGCATGACTAAAATAGTTATAAAAATAAAACTATTTATCCAATTAATTTAAAAATTCAATTTTTATCAAAATGTTGGTATTAATTTTATAATATTATAAAATTATTTTAGTGGGTTTTAAAATAGTTAACAATTTTAGTAAATTACACATATTTTTAATGAAATTAAAAACTAGGTATTTTTTCAATTGAAGATATATGCAGAAATGGAGTTTTGAAAACCCATATATAAACCATTTTCCTCAGGATAATGCTCTCTAAATTTTTCGACCATACACGATGAAATAAGCAATTAAAAATATATGTAATATATATACTACATCAATAAATTTGTAAGTTATAACATAATTTACTAAATATTAGGTTTTAAAATAAATAATATATTACATAAATGTATGCATATCTTCATGTTTTTATTATTATAGTTATATATTCTTTTTTATAGTGCACTGTTGACATCCTTAGAAATTGTATTTATTTTTATTTTTAACTATTTTAAAACCCACTAAAATGATTTAATAATACTATAAAATGAATACTAATATTTTTATAAAAGTAACTTTTTCAAAAATATATTTTTTTAATTTATTGGACAAATAGTTTTATATCTACAACTATTATAGTTGTGCGAAGTGCATGCCACACGTTGTAAATGGGAGTCTGATTTTATGACGTCATGTGTTTTACATTTCATCAGAGAAATAATTCTCAGGCAAAGTTTTTTTTTCTTAATACTATATTTTCATGTGATAAAATTTTTTGAGTGTTCAAGTTGTGTAGTTTATTCTTTAATCAATAATAATATATTATATGAATAGGTATTTATTACTTTTATATATTTTAAATAATAGTAGTTCAGTTCCAGCAGTGTATTGTTTAGTTATGATAATTTGTAATATTATAAAAGACTGCATTATTATTTACAGGGTGGAGTGTAAGAAGTGGATGTTTTAGAAATATCACAACTACAACACAACCATTACAACACATAGCATTTGATTCATTAATTCATAGCATTTCAGTTTCAGTCAGTACCATGAAATCATGATCATTGTATAATCTAGCATATTCTTGATTTTTGAAGACTACGGTTTAGCACAGTATTGGCATTATCATTATAGATATCAACATAGAAAAATGAAATTTGAATTGTAAAGCTTTTTTAGTAGCTTTGTCCACTCCTTTAACAAATCTTAGGACCTAAACTGGGTTCAACATCAATTTTCGTCGAAGGATCAATAATGAAAAAACAAAAATACTCGTCTCAACAATATATAGTAGTACCTATTTCAAAAAATGTGAAAAGAGTAATGCCACTTTTTTTTTTACTATATGTTAGAGAATATTGGAAGAATATTAAATATTAATACATGATTATGTTACGCATGGGAATAAACCAACAGTTAATTTAATGGATGTTGAATAATATGCGATGAAACTGATAATAAACCATAGTTAATGATTTATCACTTTTCATAAAATAATCCGAAAATCCAATGATGGTCGTACCATATAAAAATATTATAATATGTTACAGGCAAACCTTAGAAATGTTTGGCGAAAAAACAAAAATGACATTTTGTTTTTTTGCCAAGACCACTTAAACCTTCATAAAAATAACTATGGTATCAAATTAACCATACTCATTAGCTTTTTAATTGCACATTTATATTTATTACTATATTTTATTTTATATTAATACTTTTAGAATTCTAAACCTTCTAAACATAGGAGATTCAGATTTTTCCTTGTATACCAGAAAATTAAATTTCTGAAACATTTTAGGTTTTAAAAATTAAATACCTTTAAATTGTCCTTGTGGTTGTTGTATCTTTTGTTGTTCTTGAGGATTTTCCTTACTACCATTATCAGACTTTTTCAGTTGACTACTAGCTGAATTTTGCGGATCACCTTGATTACGATCTAAATGCAATGGCAAATGAATAATTTTATTATAAAAAAAACCTTCACTATTTAAAGTATTTAAGTTTTATAATTGAGTGCAATGCATCAATCACTTTTCTAAAGCCAAGGGTATTACTTAGCAAACATCTAAACAATACTAAATTGTTTTACATTAAATATATTGCCAATTTTTTAGTACAATAATATAAAAATGTAAATTATTTTCATTGCCCTAAACTCTAATATTTTAAGCAACTTCTGAACAATTTAATACTGAAATATACATCAGTTTTTAATTTTTTATTTTTTGTTAACTGTTTAATTTTCAATATTAAATGTAAAATTTACAAATTTTAACATTTTCCATCAAAGAATAAAAATCATAGAAAATAAAAATAAAATAAATACTAAATAATATAATAATACTAATAACCAGAAGGGTCAGCATAATCTTGCCATCACCTATCAAAATGACGTTCCTTGTGTTCAAAGATCCAGATCAAAAAACCACTCCCCCACATTAGTCCACCCAAGCACATGAAAGTCTTCTTGTACCATCCCTTGTTTTTGCTTCTATCAAAACTGACGTGGACTCTACGCTAAACTTTCTACTCTCAAATGTAATATTCTATGTTTTGATTACCTGTTTTTAATCTTTACTGAAACCTGGCTTAATTCTAACATTAATTCTTGTGAGTTTGGTCTTTCAAATTACTGTATCTATAGGTGTGATTGTTCTCCTCTCACTAGCTCCTGTGAAAGGGGTGGAGGATTATTGCCACTCATCGTGATATTCCTTTCTTCCTCTATTTTCCCCTGTTTCAGTCAGTTGAGCAGCTATTTCTTGGGTTTTCCCTCGATTCTCTTAATTTTATTATCTGTGGTCTCTATCTTCCTTCGTCTTGTACTGATGATTCATATTCCGCTCACCTATCTTCTGTTGACCACTCTACTACTCAAATATCCCTCCTATCTATTCATATTCAGTGATGACTACAACCTTCCAGATATTTCCTGGTCAAATGATCGCCATAGATTAAGTTACTCTACCACTTCCTCCATCAGTAACCTTAGTGTTCCAGAATGTTTTTCACTCCATAGTTTCTATCAATTAAATAACATTCTCAATTTTCATGGTTACCTCCTTGATCTTATTCTTAATTCTCAGTATTTGTCTGTATTTAGTACCCATGAGTCTGCTGTTTCTTCCGATACTTACCACCCTTTCCTCTCTATTTCGATTATCATATCAAACATCACTACCATCCTGCTTCTTCTTTGTTTTTCTATGATTTTTCTTGTGCCAATTACAAATTTATAAAAAACTTTTTTAACTCATTTAATTGGGAACTTACTTTTTCTTCTTAAGATACAGATGAGGCCATGGCTGTGCTTCTTGATGCAATTTACTACTCTATTCTCTCTTTTGTCCCTCAAGTCACTCCTCTTCCTTCTGCTTTCTCTCCTTGGTTCACTCCCGACCTTAAGAACCTAATTATAAATAAAAATTGTTCTCACTCAAAATATAAATCCACCAACTCTTTACCTGATTATAATAATTTTTTTCTCTTTCATGCCAAATGCAAATTCTTATCTAAAATATGCTATTGTGAATTTATCTCCCGCACAAAATTCAATCTTTCTCTAAACCCTCGTTCTTTTTAGTCTTTTGTACATAGGCATCGCTTCTCTCCTCCCACCCTATCTCAAGTCCCATACAACGGTGTAATCATTTCCAATCCTACTGATACGGCTAACTTATTCTCTCAGTATTTCTCCTCTGTTTATTCCTCCCCTTTGTCTTCCTTTTGGCATTTAGTTGCCTAATTACATATTTTCTCACAATAGAATTAATTTTTTATGGATTTTGGTTTTATTTTATTTACATAAATAATATAATTATTACTAATTATTATCCATAAGTAAAAATAAATAATAAATATAACTTTTTACTTTTTTTTGAATTTTTCTTTCCTGCACCACCTAATACACAAAAAAAGTATGTTAAAAATTATACATTACATCAAGGTTGTTTATTTTACCTTTTGGTGCTCCTCCATTGTTTGGATCCATAATGGTTACTCAAATAATAATTAATATTATGGAATTTAATCTGGATAAGTGATTTTCAAATAAATTCTCGCGTTTTATAATTTATGTATTCTCTAAAATAAAATAAGATTTATTACAATATAGTTTATAATATCATCTACTGATAAAATGAGTACTACAACTATGAATTATGAACAGAGATATCTCTATTCTTTAATCTTACAAATATGAGTCTTCATATTAGAATTACCTACCATAGGAAAATTTTTATTAATTAAATGTATTAGACTAATAACACAGAACCCCAATACCATGTTTATAGTCACTTATCATCAAAGTTTACATTTATCAAGATTTTTGAACAAAAAACATAAGTAAATTTTAAAATTATTTAAATATTTTACTCTATGAAAAACAGTAATTACTCCAAAAAAATGTCTAAAATCCGAACAATAGTTTTATGGCTAAATTATAATGCTATATGCATTTTCATGAAAATGTAAAAAGTCAATTTTTAAATGTCCGAATGTATTAACTTAATTTTAGGGTGATTTAGGAAAACTAAATCAAGAATATAGGAAAGCTGATCTAAAGTAGACTTTATGACAAGTTCAGATCAGTTTTTATAATCATTATCGCATCACTAGATTCATCGTTACGGTGAAAATAGAAATAGTTTAAATATCTATGTTACTTGTGTGATAGAGAGACAGACAATCTTTGCTTCCAATCCCCTTAAATGGAATATTCATATTGATCACATAAACAATATAGTACAGAAATGATTCTATACTTATTTATATTTTTAGTATGTTAAGGAATATATTATCTCCTAAATTAAGAGTTATATCTTATACAAGCTTTATTTAGTTAATTATTAGTTATGATTTACACTTTTAGGAAAGTACTTATAATGTACATACAAATAAATTAAATGTTACATAAATTCTCCTTTAAAATGTATATTATTCAAGCCAAGGTTATACCAACCTATTAATAATAATATTTATAATGATTTTGGTCTATTTAATTTAAATAAATTTAATTAAAATAATATAGGAAAAATTATATTTATTCATGTTTAATTATAAAGAATTGATTGAGATTTCTGTACATATCTATAATATTAGATATAATAATTCAATTGGTATTATTATTATTCCTAAAGTGAAAACAACATTTAATACATTTTATCTAACTTTTTAATTTTGTAAGATTTGCATTTTGTGTTATTAATCAATTTAATCTACTTCTGGTAATAATTATACCTACATTGTTTAAGATTCACATTAATCATATAAACTTTTATAATTTTTTTCTAGAAAGTATGTAATTATATACATTTAATTGAATTTATTTATATATTAATATTATTTTTTCTTGGTGTAATATTATAATATTTTATTTATTGTTTTACTTTTTTATTATGAACTCCTACTCACATCACTATAGGCTTTAGTGAGTAAACCAATAAGTAATTTATATTTTGAAATTTTAATGCTCATTGTTGTTGGTAAATGAATAAATTATTATTGTTATATACTTAAATTTAATAATGTGACTAATTATGGGCCACCAAGGGAATTTCTTCAGTAGGGTCGATTATTTTTCTTGAAAAAATAAAATAAACAATTAAATTTAAAATTGTCTATAGAACCCTTTAAAAACCATGTACATTTGTATTCCTTTTGATATTTTTATTGTAAACTAGATATGTAACTGATGTACAGAAATTTGAATTGGATATCTAAATAAATACTACATTAAACACTTAAAAATAAAATATTTTACAAAAAAATCAAAATAATAACAATAGAATTTGGCACTCAAACGTCTTATAACCATTAAATAAAAACCAAAAAAATTCAAACTATCACCAGAAATGATTAAAGACTTGCTTTAGGTACATCAATAAAGTTATCATGACAAACTTAAATAATTTTATTCTCTACAGTAAGAATATTGGATACACTATTCCAAGTCCTCTGAATCTAATTCAGTAGCCCTACTCATAAAATTAGTTCTAGATACTCCACTGGTGTACAAATTAATATTTGATAGATGAAAACAACAAAAATAGGTATCACATTGTATAGTAAATGGTTAAATATCTAGGTATGACAGCAATATTTACGTTTTCATCCAGTTGTATCATTCATGGGATAAAAACAGAAATTATGACGTCAACTACCAAGTATTTTTAAATGTAAATAAATGACCGAAAATCTATATTATATTATTAATTTCATCGGCAAATACATGTATACATGGCAGTACACATGCGCAGTTTGAATTGCTAACATACCTAGGTATTTAGCCATGATATAGTATAAGTCTAGTTTACATTTGATTTTACGGGACATTTTTTTTTCAATTAATAACATATTTTACAGTGATTTCAAAAATTTTAATTAAAATTTGTGCCAATCAACCATTTTTGAATAATTACACATCAGTTTTACCTGTTTTTATAAGTCTCCCATGATTTTTCGTATCTATTTGAGTGAAATAATAATTCTAGGTATACGAAAAGTATTTATGCTTTTCCTTTTTATCTGAAGATATTTAAGATATAATTTTTGACATGAGCGAACTAATAGACGAGTCTAACGAGACTAACAGTCCCGGCCTATTCTCCCAGCCAAATTTCCCTGGAATAGGTATCTTGAATTTTAAGTGGTATTTCACAACAAAGAGGAGGATACTTAAATTGATAAAATAAAATGTAATAAATAATATTATTATCTATCTACCTACTTTTAATAATAAAATTTAATATTTATTAAAAATGATTACCTAAACTATGCCATTTATTGAAAAGGAAGAAGAGAGAAAATCCCACGAACCGTAAAACACAGCGAAAACTTTACACAAATATGCATTTGAGAACGGTTGATTTTCAAATTTACAAAAAAAATATATTAAATAAACGTGTTCTGTAAAATACTTGTTCCGTGTATTCTATTATAATATATATGAGTAGGTATACTTACCGATGTTGTGATCTAAATTACCAAGTGATACGTATACGTTTTGGTTTTCCAACGTCGACGATACACAGAGACTTGGCAATGAAAATCCAGTAGAAATGACGTCCCGGCAGTACTAGTTTGGCATAAAAGTTTGTGATCATCAACAATCAATATAAATACTATGAATATGATTAAATATATTTTATATAATACCTGTTCACTATAAATCCTCAATCGAATGGCGAATATTGAATTTAAATAATGAAAGAACTTCTATGCGACGAAAAAGTAAAAAATCTAAATCATTTACTAAGAGGCCATCTTAGTTCATGATCAAACATTTTTCTTTGTTGTATAATGCATGGTTTACACATGGAGATTATTGTTCCCACTACTTAACTTTTTAACGTATGGATATTAAGATGGCAACGCGTGGAGAGCCATTCTGATTGGTCTACATTTGTATACGATTTATTATTATCCAGTGTAGCCACACATTTTTAAATACCTGTGAGTGAAGCAGTGTTTATGAATAACTAGATTAAATTATATTATAGTATTAATAGTATGGTATTAAGTAGGTATTAATATAGTATAGTCATTGATTAATTATATATAGGTTACGCTTGTATATTATCGGACCCGGTATTTGGACCCAACTCAATAGATCACATGTTGACTTTTAAGAATGAATGGATGAAACAACATTAATCTGTGTTTAATGGTTTACTCCATGAAAATTTGAAAGTTAATCTTATCGAGTTATCTACGAAATGACCGGCAACCGCAAATTTGATGTTCAAAACATACATAATATTATTGTCTATTTAATAATATTGAGAATTTTAGGATTGTGATATACCTAATACGATAATAGGTAATTGTTGTAAATTGATTATTTAGTCATGAACTGTTCTATCTGTTTTCTTATTTTTATTCACCAAATGTCGTATAGTTAAAAAACTACCACTGTATTTTATTTATTAAAATTAATTTTCTTTTGAGAATTTGTGTCTCTAACATGATAACTTACCAACAGTCAAGAACCATGAAAATGGTAATGTATGTATATTTTACAGTTAGTTTTGAATCAATTAATTTATGAATTAAAATTTAACTAGGTATACAATGATCATTTTATGATTAAACGTTGCAATTTTATAATAATAACAATTTTGTAATAAATATAAACAACCAATAAGTGAATATCAATATTTTATAGCCATAAAGGTAAGCTGTTAAGGCATTATTCATGTTGATCCTAATTTGCTCATATTTGTCATAATTAACTGTTTTGGGATTCAGTTAATATCTTATATCATAAATATTTGAAAATTAATACAATTGGAATGTATAAAATAACTCATTAAAGTTTCAATTATTATATACTTTAGGTACTTATGATTTTTAGTTTTCTTATAAATTATTTCACAGAACAACGTTACTATTCAACGCTTAAAATGTATAAGATATAATCCCTACCAACTCATAAAAATATATTAATACCAATATCTGTTAATTATTGAATCTTAATAACACTAATACAATATTTATCGATCATGATACTCTTAGCATTGGTTTTTCTTAACAAATAATAATCATTTAGGTAGGTACCTACTATAAAAATATTATATACTATTGATTAGGTACCTAATCAATAATAATAATAGGTACATAATATGAGTACAACAATATAAAAACAAAATATATAAGTAATTAGTATTAACATTTAATAATCATAATATACATTTAATGACAATATAATAAAATATATTTGTCCAATTGATAATGATGCTTAAATAAATATTAAAAGTAAAATTTCAAAGTTAAACAATAACATTTAGGGTTACAAGTAGTCAAAATATATATCTATTTAATATGTACATTTAATACTTATATAATCTGTAATAATCACAATTCGTTTTAAACATTTTGTAATATACATAATTTATCTTTATTTATTTTTGATTTTAGATTTTTCGACAATAAATTAAAATCTCTCAACAAACTACAATGTAATAAAAGCATAGTTACATATATTAAGTGACTTTGATAACTATATTCAATTTTCAGAAGAGGATATAATTCTATTTCAATATCTTTTAAAATATTCTAACATAATTTTTTTTATGAGAATTTTTTTCAATTGCTCTTTTATACTACTTGTTGTGAAAATTTTACAAAGATAACAAACTCAGCAGTAGGTAAAATTAGTTTAGTTGGCATTAAATCTTTATTTTTATATGTTCTAAATTGTATTAAAAGTTCATTATTATTTTCAAAATATTGATCTTTTTTAAGAAATATATATTTACTACAATTAATTTTTTTTGAAATATTTATAACCTAAATACCCTGAAAAATATGTATTGGAACATTCTTCTAAAGTAAAATTAGATAATTTATTATCTTTAGAAAGATCTGTTATGGAAGTGGAAGGAGATGAATTTAATATATATATATGGATATACTATAATTATAATCATTATCAGACTCTACGTTATTTGTAGTTCCTACAATAGAAGTTGAATTTTCTACTAAGATATTTTGATCATTATCTGCGTCACAATTGCTAGAGTTTGATGATTTTATTAAATTAATTTTAGAATTTATTCTAAATGTTCTTGCAGTGGGGTTTTTATTATACCCAACTCTTTGTCGATATACAGAAAATGTATTTTCAAGAAAGTCTTGGTTTAACCTAGCAGTTAAAAGATATTCAAATCCAAAATTCTTTTGGTCTTTATACAAATTTAATAGAGCATTTATTGTCCAAACCATACCATTAAAACATGGGGGTCGAGTATTACTTTTTTTTGATATTTTTATTAAATTAGAATGCCATTTCTTAGCAGAAGTTAGAAATTCAAAGTCACTATTTTCCGCCAAAGCACATCTAAGTGGGTTTTTATCAAATAAAAAATTACTATTAAGAGTATCTAACAAATCATTAATGTATTTAATAAATGTTGCAGAATCTTTGGCGGTGTTTGATTTTAGCTCTCCTATGGCCACACAAGTGTGCATTGTTGAGGCTACAGAATTGCTAAATATTTGAAAAGTTAATTTACAGTTCATTTTTTGAAATGGACCTGGTCTTATATGGAATTTAGTTAATCTTATTAATGCTCTAATTGTATTACTATTTTTATCTATTTCATATGTTTTAACAATATCTTTAAAAGCAACTATTTTATCCATAAATAAAAAATCTCCCGATAAAAAGTTATTCCTATAATTTTTAATTAAATGTGGTGCACCATAAATGGCATATATTTTTATTTTATTATCAATATAAAAAAACGGTTTTTCTTTAGACAGACCAATGTGCTGCTTGATTATTAGTACCCTGATCACACACAACTGCTTTTACATGAAGACCCACTTCCAATAATTTCTCTACCGTTCTTATAATTAATTAATTTAATATTTTGTGGCTCATTAATGAACCACTTAAAAAATAAGCTACTGGTAGTTTCCAATTAGAATAAAGACCTTTTGCCATAAAAATCATTATTTGATTTGCTAATTTATTTGTCCTGCCTAAATGTCCTAGATCTTCAAATCTTCCACAAAATCCAACATTTTTGAATATTCTAAAAAGGATTTTATTTTCATTTCATCAAATGATACTACTATACAGTATTTTTCAGTAAATGTTAAAATTTGTGTTTTTATTTCAATTTGTTTAAAAAGATTAGAATTATATCCCAGTAAAAATTTTGAATTTCCAATCCAACGTTTAATAGAAGTTATTCCAGAAAGAATTACTTCCATCTTATTTCTTAAAAATGAATATGTTGTTGGTGATTAATAATATAGAGAAAAAGCAAACTTTTTGTCATTTAATGACCATTGTTTTCGAGATGTTGAAGAGTGTAAAGTTTGCATAGTTGTCAAAGCACGAGATGATTAAAAATAATATTTTAAAGAATTAATTAAATGATCAGTATTAAATTTGTTAAATTTATTTTTGAATCGTAATTTAGATATGGATGAACGTTTATTTTTTAAAAGCCCTTGTTGTAGTTTAATAGTGGATTTTAATTTTTTCTTACGTGGTGTATCTTCAACGTCTTTTTCCTTTGAAAACAGTGTTTTTGAAATGTTTTGTATTGGTATTTCTTGTAACATATTTTGAATATCTAAACAATTATAATTATTATATATATAGGTAATTAATACAACTAGTATTTAATATAATAATACCTATATTAATAATAAAAAATATATATATATTGAAGCGGCGGCAATTGCCTGAAATTAAACTTGACAGGCAGGACTGTTCCGCAATATCATTATAATTGTAAGAGTTATAATTTCTAAATAAATAAATAAATAACCAATGTGTTTATAAAAAATGGAGTGGACTGTATTTTATACAATGAGTGAACAATAATGCATTAATAGGTAATAAATTTATAAGAAAAGTTAAATTGTAGG
>JAIPRL010009111.1:0-18457 GCA_025469235.1 Pemphigus obesinymphae | reverse complement strand
TCTTTTATCGTAAAATTCACCAAATAACAAAAAAATTCAAATCGGAAACGAATATCGCCGAAAACAATAGATGATCGAAAAAAGATTATCATCTTATCATAAGCCACAGCCATCTGATAGTGGCACAAAATTCTGTGATAGTGGCGTTAATCGCGATTACATAGTTTAATCTTGATTACCGTAATCGCGTTTAGGGGAACCGTGATTAGCGTAGTGAAATCCAAATCTAATTAAATCACGGTTAACTATTAATCGCGATTACTTTAATCACGATTAGAGCATTTTTGGTGAAATCGGCCCTAAAACTATAAACCAGGCGGCGTTTTAATCGCATGGATTCCCCCACATTGATATTTACCGTAACAATTTGTCCGCTCGTATCAATCCGTGGTTTCCAATCCATACGCTATCTATCTTAGTTCGTGGTTACGATGGAAATCATTTCAACTACGATGATGGTAGAAACGAAATTTTTTCAACCAATTACCTATCGGCTTCCACCGTGTGCTATCAATAATTGATAAGCCCAGTCGTTATCAAATGTATTTAAATTAAATTACATTTAAAAACGTATATTTTGATTAAGAAAAAAAAATCTGTTTTTTAATTAAGTAACATTCAATAATAATTTAGAAATTACGGTAAGTTTTCTTAACTTAATACGTGCTACAACATGTAAAAATGATATTTTATCAAAACTATTGTCGTGTGTCATATATTCATTGTGTTACGACTGAAATTATTTATTATTAGTTGACTGTGGCTAACTGTTACGGAATGAACTATTAGAATATTTATATATATAATAATTTTAAACTGTATATTTCTACTAAATTATGTTAATTTTATAATATTATTATTATTTAATATAAGACATTATACATAAAAGGAATAAAGATTGATTTTATTAGTTGATTTTATAAATATTAATTATTTTGCAGCTACCTATTTTGTATTATGTTATTTATACTCACATAAAATATAGTTTGAAAATTCCTTTAACGCAGAAGGTATATAAAAATGCAAGTTTTAGGATTGATTAAAATAATTTTATAAATATTATAACTTTAATATTGGATATTAAAGTTGTATAATTCAAATGCATTACATATATCAATTTACCCCGGGTACTTGTAACCCATCACCCTGGCCCGGGGCAAAGTGTTACTTTTATTTTTTGATTCTTTTTAATATATATTTCATTTCCTTAAACTAGTAAATTGTATTGTAATTTCAGATAATTTAATTGGCTGTCTAATTGTCTAATCTACTTTACCAAAAAATTTTTTTTTTTTAATTTAGTTACATCAATAAAAAGTAATGTACAAAAGAGCCAAAAGTATAACAAATAGCCACATGCTCCCCTACACACGGGATAGAACGATTTTTACGCAATTTTGTCACGTAAAACATGGCTTTAAACCCAAAATTTACCGAGTTACGGCCTGCAATTACAAATATTAAATAAAATCGATTTTTCAAATTTGTAACAACTTGAAAACAATTTAAATAAATGTATAAGTGCCCATATACATAGTTGCCATTAGAATAAATTAATAAATTAATAGTTTCGGCAACTGATTCGGTGAAACGGGATTTAGCAAAATCGGGCTTTAATCTCACCAAAAACACTCCCTATACGGTATATATAGGTAGGTACAGATATATACTTATAAGCCGGGTTATTGTGTTTAAAATACGTTTAAAACGTCAGAAAAAAAACATATTGATTTTGTTTAAAACGAAAAAATATTCGTTTAAAACAACGTTTTTAGTCATTTTAAAAATTTAAAAATCTATATTATACAAAATGTTCAAATCTATAATGTTATATAATGTTAATAATACTAAACAATTGATTTTATGTATTATTTCTGGAGTATCCCAATAAACATTTAAACATTTATTAAACCTTGTATGTAACCATTGTAACCTTTAAATGTAATGTTTAACATTAAATAAACATTGAATTTGGTTTGATCGAATGTTGCTAAGCCTTTCAGTCAACCTTATTTGAACAATTTTTGAAGGTTCATACAACATTGCATGACAAGGTTCAATGCAACAATGAATCATTCTCCTAAACTCCTCCCTCCTCCCCCAAAAAAAACTTGCAAGCAACCATGCAATGTGTTTCCCCCTCTATATTATTATTGTACTAGGTTTTTTTGTAAATTTTGTAACAAATCTTAATTCCGGCGATTGGATTCGAACCTCCGATCATCACTTACCTAATCAATTTATGTACTCACGCTTAACCGACCGAACTACACTCAATATATGATACAAACGTAATCGGAATTGTGGGTACATATAAATGATCCAGTAATGGTATACGATTACAGGCATGGCAGAGGAGACATTTTTTGAATCGCCGCAACGCATTCAATGGCGGTCAGAACGAACCGGTGGCAAAATGTGTTGTGCACTAACATACTAAAAGTCACTCTTATGGATAGTCCAAAATCGAATTTTGGATTGCTCATAATTCAAGGGGAAGTAAACCTAGCGTCTCACGGTTTTGTCTATACCCCTCATTTAGCTTAAAGCCCCTGTACATAGGTGCCCATTAGGGGGACAGGGGAGGGACATAGCCCACTCTGAAGAATACCAAAAAAAAATTACTTTTAGTATGTTATATACCTGAGTGTATAACACATTTTTACATTAGACCGAGTACGATTTGAATACTATTAAATTCCCAATAGTGATTCAAAAATTTCTCCTCCTCCTTCGCCGTGCCTATATTATCGCATACTATACCACGGCAACTAACCCTCAATTCTAAAAGACCTTTGTTGTAGGTAGCCGAGAAGTAAACCTATCTTTTCGTGGTTTTAGATACCCCTTCCTTTTTTTTAACTCAATATCCATAGGTGCCTATGGGCCATGAGAGGTTAGAGGGACATATCCTCCTGAAGAATAATTTTATTTATTTATTTTGTATTTAACGCCTAGACAGACAATAGTTCAAAGTAACAATAAGTAAGAAAAAAAAATACAAACAACTTAAAAAATATATTTAAGGATTAAAGCTAGAATATAAATTAATAGTAAAAATTTAAAAATAAAAGTTGACTATGAATTGTTGAGAAGACGGAGCATTCTATGGAAAGGGAGGTTATGGCCATAAAAAGTGTTATGAAATGGGACAAGAAATAGAGAATGAGAAGTAGAAGTGAGATAGAACATGAAGATATATGGAAGAGAGTAAGTCAGAAGCATCAAGGGAACAAGGAGAAATTAAATGAAAGAAAGATCAGCAAGTTTACGACGGAAAGCTAGAGTAGGTATATTAAAGATAGAGTGAATGAGGGAATAATCATGTAGAGGGTGATCAATATTCATTATAAACGCAGTAAATTAAATAAATCGGTTCTGTACTCTTTTAATACGCAATTGATCACATGCTAAGTATGGATGCCAAATAATCATGCCATATTCTAAGATTGGACAGACTAAAGAGAAAAATAGGACACGTAGATAGGTACAAGAAAATAAAAAGCTAGTGTTCCGTTTAATAAATCTCAAAACTTCTAAAGCTTTACCAATAATAATATTTATATAGTAGCTAAAGGAAAGGGTGGGTGTGGGAAGGAAACTGAGGTCTCTGATGATAGATTCACGTTCAAATAATGTGCCATCGAAGTAGTATGGATGGTTTATAGGTGAACGACTCCTAGAAAAGGACATGATATGACATTTTTTAAGTTTAAGGGAAAGTTTAACATTTTTTACAAAGACACAAAATACATCGAGTTATTGAAGGAGAAGACAGTCTGACAAGAAACTTATTTTAATATAAATCTTTATATCATCGGCAAATAAAAGAACTTTAGCAACAGCTAGATAACTTTTTAAAGAGTTTAAATAGAAAATGAAGAGAAGCGGGCTAAAGTGCCCCCCTTGTGATACACCAGAAGGAATAATTGACAGTTTGGAGGAAACTCCATATATAGTAACGAATTTCATACTAGAGGTAAGATAGGATCTTAGCCAGGAAAGAAGCGGATTGCTTATACAGAGTCGTTCTAGCTCATTTATAAGAAGAATGTGATCAACCGTATCGAAAGCTTTTTTTAAATCGGTAAAAATAATATCAACCTGGCATTTTTCTTCAAAGCAATTTAAAATAAAGGATGTAAATGAAACACTGCTAGTAATGGTAGATTTTTCAGGACGAACCCCATGCTGATAATAGTTAATAATATAATTGAGACTTCTCTTGTTATAGGAGCAAATGATGGATTCAAATAATTTAGTAATAATATGAGGTTGGATGGTGACAGGCCTGTAGTTAAGAACATCATTAGAATCACCAGATTTTAGTATAGGAGAAACGGAACAAATTTTCCATATAACAGGAAAGATTTCTTCATCGAGAGAGCGTCTGATTAGCAAGAAAATAGGATAGGTAATCGAGTGACGACAATTGTATAAATAACGTCCCAAGATACCATCAAGTCCATTGGAAACGTTGTTTCCCAGAGATTCAAGAGCGAAAGATTATCAAGTGTGAAAAGACAGTTTGAGGGCAAATCATATGAACGAACATTAGTATAATCTACATTCGTAGAAGTGGAAGAAGGGGTATTAAAAACTAAAGAAAAGTATTTTGAGAATAAGTTTGCAGAGTCCAAAGGGGAGTTTGCTACCCCAGTGTTTGAATGAATTGAAGAAGGAATAGGGGGCTACTATTTAAGCATCTTAGTAAATTCCAAAAATTGAGAAGGCTTAAGGAAAGCATGCTTTTGGTTTCACTTATATAAGGTTTTTAGTCGGTTTTCGATAAGTGTTTATATTTATCCCCGAGTTTGGAAAAAACAGAGTAATCTGAAGGTAATCTAAACTGTTTAAAAATCATGTGGGCTCGTTTTTTAATAAATATAATATTTTAAAGAAAGAAAGAAACCCAGCAAGGAACTTTAGACGTTTTAAAAGTTTTTTTAGGAACATAATTTGTAATAGAGTTAATAAGTGCATCATTAAAAATAGAGGCTGCGTCATTTATAGAATATTGCAAAAAAGTACTCCTAATTATAAGTATTTATAAATTAAGATATGGAAGAGTAGTCACCCGATTTAAAGTCGTAGTATGAATGAGTACTGTATATAATAGATTTATTTAGGTAAGGATACTCAATATGTAAGGGTGAGTGATAATAATCAGGGATAACAATTTGTATATTTGCTTTTTCAGCGGTTAGATAGCCACAACTGGAAAAAACTAGGTCAAGAATGCTAACATGAGCATTTAAAATATTATTAATTTGAAAAAAATTTAGATAAGAAAATGAGTCAATAATGTGAGTTAAATTTGGAGTGAAATCACCAGTAACAGAGAAACCTAGTTCGTCACAAGACCAATGAACGTGTGGTACCTATATTATAATCAACACATAAGATAGATGATGGAGTGAGGCATCTTAATCAGGGGTGGATTTGAGGAATCTAGGAAAAAATATCCCATGGAAAAAATATTCGAGGAAAAAATATCTCATGGAAAAAATACCCAGTAGAAAAAATATCCTGCAAGGAAAAAATACCAGGGGGAAAATATATCTGAGGTAAAAAATGACTTGAAAGGTCTTAAATAAATAATGTAAATAAAAGTGAAACTTTAAAATTTTTCAAATTTGTATACAATTAATAATTATTCATAAGTAAAAATATAAACATAAAAACAAAATACAAAATAAAATAATAATAATTTTAATCAATTATTAACATTTAATTATATAGATATACATAATATAATTACAATTATTATGACGATCGCTCCCTCCTTGGAGTTTTTTTTTTTTTTTTTTTTTTTATCATTATTTGAGTAGTATAAAACTGATTTTGACTAGCGATTAGTCCTTTATTTCCTATTCGTCCTCCCCTTAAATTCAGATCTATCCTTTACCTTAATTAACTCGTAAGAATATGATATTATTATTTATCACAGAACAATACCCCGTAAACAGCGTTATATACGTATATATTGTAAATTTCAGCGATCCAATACGTCCCGTATTATACGAGATTGTCCCATATTTGAATCAAGAGTCCCAGAATCCCGACAAAATGATGAAAATGTCACGTTTGTCCCATATTTTCAAGTGCATATACTTATAGTTCCGTATATATTTTATATGGGACTTATGCATACATTTCAAAAAGGCATCATTATTATCTTTAGTTATTTTTTAATCATTATTCTTCAAACATTAAGAGTAGAATATCTGTGAATTGAACATTTTTCAGCAATACCTGTACCTATTCTAATAATTTTATCAGAAAAGTAAAAATATTGAAATTCTTATACGAAGTGAGAAATATATTTCATGGTTTTACAACCGTGTGTTTTATAGTTTTCGAGCAGAACAAATCAGAAAGAAAGCAGTCCTTGGATAAAGAAGTTTCTGACAGCAAATTTCATCTATACATATTATAGATATAAACAGAAGGCATTTTGAGAAGTTATTTTTCAATTTTCTCAAAAATTATCTTACGTGTAAAGTAAAAATTTACGGGGAGGGGGAAGAGAATGAGGCTGGAAAATTGTGCAAAAACAAAAGTCGATTTAGATCGACGATTCGTCGACCTACGGTTTCCACAACCTGTATCCATCCAGCACTTTTAGTATTATATTTATATAATTTTATAAGAAAAGTCACTCGAAAACAATTCAAAACTGTATGCATAAATATGTATTAAATCTAATAAAAATATCCAGTATTTTTAAAAATCAAATCTGAGATACCTGTACTGTAAATATAAAATAATATTATAGGTAATATACTCGTACGTAGAATTTAGATTATAAATGCGATATAATTTTCTATAATAACCGCGGTACCCATAATAATCCGTCCAGTTCACCTGGCGACCGTGACAATTTGAAAGCACGAATGTTTTGTAGGCATGCCTTTTTTTAAGGTTTTCTCTATGGAACACTCCCCGAAAAATACCGATTATCCAATACATTGACCACGAAAATATAAAAGTTGCACATTGTAGTTATATCACACATTGTTCAATTGGTGTTTTTAAACCCCCGATCTGGTCAGACGTGTGACGTCACCTGAGGGCGCAGATGAACTGGACGGGTTAGAAATTGACAATAATAAAAACAACAAAAACGTCAACTACAATACCAAAATAAACCACCTAAGTATAAAGATTAAAGTAGGTATAATGTTTAAATTATGTAAACAATGATAAGTGTAACAATGTAATATATAAATATATATATTACAATTTTAATGTTGAATATTCCTTAATTGAAATAATATATAATATACCTAGGTAATAAATGTATAATAAAAAAAATAAAACCTAAAGTCAAAAATATATTAATAACGAGTGCAGAGTACCTAATAATAAATTTCATATTTTATTGCCTACCTGTAGTATCACAGAATAATAGGTTTACACCATGATATTCTGAGCTATCGATGATAAATAGCATAGAACAGTACCTACTGATAGTGTGTCTATTATGGTATAAAAAAATGACAACATCGCATCCGAAAACATGGCGACTGATTTTTTGATATCGGCTTAGTTTTCACCCCCTGCTAGTCCTAGCATAATTATACCTATAACGTTGCTCATTTACAAAATTATTGTTACAGCCTATACAGGATATATTATAGGAACTAAAATAATAATTTTAATTCGAGCTTGTTCCATATATGAATTTAAAAATTTGAGCTTTTTCGTTTGGCTTGTGTTTTAGCCTACAGCTAGAATACGTGGTTCATCGATTTTTGAATACCAGAATTTCTAAGCAAAAAATTCAAACTTTTAAAAAAACATATAGAAAAAACATCATAAAAAATGTTTAAAACGTACTTGGCGCCTCTTTTTTTTTTTTTAAACTGTTTAGAAGTTAAAAATGGTGGTTACCTATATCCCTTCACGTATATAATTTCACTCGTAAATTCGTCCCTTAAAATCGGAGATTCAAATCCGCCTCTACACTAGCCTATATATTATATAGTAAATAGTTGTTTGTAAACAGTGGCATATTTACAGGGGGGAGGGGTGTCCAAGGGTACTGGCACCCCCAGAACTAAATAATATAGACTATAAAGTCTCAAAAACATAAAATAGATTTTTGTAGATGGAATATTTCTGCAATAACGCTCTAATAAAAACTAATATGATGAATACATTTTAAATTCTGAGAGATGGAGTGAAATATTACTTCGTTGAACGATATAATGTTTATTATTTTACATATTCGTGAATAATTTTTTGACCAGATAATCCAATATTTTTCCTTTGTGTATGTAATGCATTACTCGGCCTTTGTGCCAGGTCATAACATGTATTCGGTGTACAAATATCTGTAAGAACAGACAAAAAAAACACACACACACACACACGCACAAAGGAAAAAAAAAAAATTAAAAGCAAAATAACGTTTCGCCGAGTCGTTATTGTATGTGCACCTTGCTGGTGACACATTTCGTCCTTCGGGTGTAGGGTGACGATTTTTGTTACCGCACGTCGGGTTTATACCATTGTTGTCGCGGTGCATACCTAATACCTATATTATATATATATATATATATATAGGTATGGGTGGTAACTGTTGTCGGTGTTGACGATAAATATTTTACACGTCCATTACGGATAATATAATAATATAATATACGAGTAGGTATATATTATTATTATGATATTATATAGATGATCTTTGAACACACGATTGGTGTTAAAATGTCTATATTCGACGGTATTGTGTGTTATCGAAGTGTGTCCCGTTACAATATAATATAATATAATATATAGTCCATTTTCGTGAGATTAAAGTAAAAAAAAGTAATGTACCATTTAACTTTACGTACATACAAGCGATATAACGAGAGCACAGAGCGCGCTCTTGTATCCCAGAAAAATACTCACTATAGTGTAGTATAGCAGTCTTGGTCTTGGTCTTGGTCTTGGTCTTGGTCTTGGTCTTGGTCTTGCAAAATTCTTGCAGCCTTGATTTTGTTTTTTTACCAAAGCTATAAATAAGAATAAATAATTTATTTATACGTACACAAGAGGGGATTCGGGGAGCAATGGTGGTAATTCCACCCTCCTTTGAAAAAAAAAAATTTAGTAGGTACCTGTGTAGTTGACTGTTTTCGATAACACCGAACTTTCAAGAAATAGTAGAATATCTGTTTACCCATATATTCGATAAACGATAATCATTTCCAAAAATATTACAATAGGATATTGATGATTGCATTACGATAAATCTGTAGATTTGGCGTGGAATTATAAATAATGTATACCAATAAAAAAAATGTAATAAATAACGTATTTAATTCATTAATTTTTATTTTATTTAAAAGCAAGACTTGCAAAGGTCTTGCAGTCAAGTCTTGGTCTTGGTATTGGTCTTGCATTATGAGTCTTGGTCTCGGTCTTGGTCTTGCATACATTTTTATTTCAGTCTTGCTATGAAATAGTAAAATCTTGGTCTTGGTCTTGCCAGCTCTAGTACAGTCTTGGTCTTGGTCTTGGTCTTGCCATGAAGAATGCAATGATTTTTGCCATCAAAAAAAGTACCTAGTGGCTAATAATTAAAACTTTAGTAAATTTCAAAAAACTGTAGGAATCGATGATTTAATATTAATAAACATTTCTAATACTAATATTTTTTTAAAAAATTAATTTATAAAATGGCTATTTTGGATTAGTTGTAAAAAATATACATAAAATATAAGAATTGTACCTCAGAGTTCTATAGTAATTATTACAAAAAAAAAAACTTAAAAATATACAATAAAACAAAAGTTATTGCAAATGTCAGATCTTCGTGAAACACCCTGTATATACATGAAGCAAATAATATCGGACACGAGGAAAACTGCCCACAAGAAACTGAACAAGCAACTGGTAATAGAAAATAATGTAGAAACATATTTTAATCATCAAGTTACGTATTAAACCAATCTGAGAATTGAAAAAAAAAAAAAAATACGGAACTTATTAACATTCAAATATATTCTTCAGAAAAGAAACGTTTTTTAATATAAATCACGATTTTTTTTTCAGTTATAAATACTGCAACAGTCATTCTATGAACACGCTTTAAAAATAAATCTCTGGCTTGCAGAAATGAAAGGGTTCCAAGTCCAATTTTTTTTTTCTCAAAAACGACTTTTATATATACAGTCTTATTAGCATTTTTTTAGTGAAAATTAAATTGAATTAAAAACGCTCTCCTGTATATACAATTTCATGATATCGATATTGAATACTTTTTCTATTTCACACACACATATTCCTGCCCAATGTACCTATACGATCAATCACAATATATATAGGATATTTCGGATTTACTCAGCAAATTCGGTATAGATATGTACTTGCTTAAAAGGCAAATCGTGTAGGTTTATCGAAAAATAATCGATGTAAATGGTTTTTTTTTTTTTTTTTGAATGGAAATATTTTGGATTTTTATTTGTCCGTTTTCAAAACGTGTCTTGGTAAATGGTTTACGATTAACGGCCGACACCTGCTGTACAACGATAAACGACACGTGTACGTACATACTTATATATCGATGATACGTATAATATGGCCGGTAACGACTAATATTTTATAATGGAAAAACGATATATGGTTACGTCGATATCGCAACCGTACCTATGTATATTATATAATGTATAGACATCATATTCGCAAAGAATTTTATTTGACCTTACAGAAATTTTCTCGCATAAATACGCAAAGTCAATAATTTTAAAAAGATGTATAGATATGCAAGTACGTTGCACGGATTCCTGACAAAATTCGTGTTAACTCTTGTTCTGTTTAAATATTTTAAAGTTTTTTTCAAAGTACTTGGTAAGTATACGTATATATATATATATATATGTGTATATATGTGTATGTATGTGTGTGTGTGTGTGTGTGTGTTTGTGTGTATGTATGTGTGTGTTTATACCTACTATACCACGCACTTTATACCATAATATATACAGTATTAAATTATGTTTTAAATTTTATGAATAGGAACAAAATTATATTCCGACTTTACGATTGGTATAGGCTATATATATATATATATACCAGTGATTCTCAACCGGTTTCCGTTCACCGCACACCTAATTTATACATCACAAGTTTTCGCGGCACACTGACGCACTTGACAACAACAACAACAACAACTTTGGCAGCCATGTGACGGCATTAGTCATCGCTACGCGCCAAGTTTGTTTGCCTACACATGCATCGTCTTATATCTGCACAATTATTTGACATGTTTTAAGATAAACTGAAAGGGTTTTGAAAACTGCACGCATAAAAGAAAAGTTTAAAGATGTTTCCTTTAACATTAGATATAGATCCACAGAGTGACCCTCGTCGACTAGTTTTAAATCACCTCGCAGCTCTCGAGGACAGTATATGGCACTGCAGTATTTTCCCCACGTCTCAGTTGACAAGTATGTGATTGGGTGTGCGATCCTTACGGTACTACTTTGTCAGAATCGACAACCGACTCTTTCTCTCGACTCTTGAGAAAGAAGAACAATTGGCAGAAATTCAGTAGGGTAGACTACCCTACTAGTTGTAGGGTAACACTACAACTGAAACATAATGAATTACCACTAATTACATTTTGAACGCATGTAAAGACAGAATATCCTGTTGTAATAGCACAAGAAGCGATCAACGTTTTGTTATACTTTTCAACCACCTACTTATGCGAGTTGGGCTTTTCGACACTAACAAACATAAAAGATAAAAAAAAAACAGGAGATACTTCCTTTCATTGGCCAGGAAATACGTGTGTGCTTGTCTTCAATTCGACCACGTAACGCGAACTTTTGTGTACGAAACGACAAGCTCAAGTTTCTCACTAATAGTTTAAAATATTTTCTCTTTGTGATACAATATTCCTTTGCTTAAATAATTTAGTTCTCAAAATATTATTTTGTTGCTGTATTTTTTTAAAAAAAAATGTAAAGAAATAAAATACTGTTTTCAATATTTTTTTACCAGCATAATCACAAATATCAAATATTTCTGGCAGCACACCTATAGTCCATCTCGCGGCACACCGGTTGAGAACTACTGATACATACAATGAAAATGGGTGGTTTATAAAAAGTTGCAATATCGTTTTAATTTTTTAAAGATATTTAAGTAGGTATATGGTTAATTAAAACTATTTTAAGTCAATAATATTTTGGTGTTATCATTACTCATCGTTGACATTGATAAGCATGGAATACCATACCCGAATGCACATCTTTGCAGACTTAAAAAAATTATAAAAATAAACGACTAAACTTTAGTATAAAAAAACCACCACAACTGTTTTAAAAATCAGACTTTTAAAACGGCTATTTGAATAATTCTTATATTGGACTTTTAAGAATTAAACTTATAATTAAAATATTTCATTCACAGCACAAATATATAGAAATTATTAATTTTTTAAATACCTTAAATTTTAAGGTTTAAAAGTGTTGAATATAAAAAAATGCACAAGTACCTATATAAAATTTGTCAGACCACTGCTGTGAAACACATTAGGTATATATAATATTACGTACGTCTAAATGACGTTGTATGACGTGTATTTTTTTGTATTAAAAGATAACCTACAGAAAGAATAAAATAATACACTAAATGATTTTGTAGATTAATATGTGTTTAAACGTATTTGTAAAGTGTTTTTGAGGACAACTTTTAAAAATCAAATGAAAACTCCTACGTTCGTTTTTATCAATTTATAAAACAATTCTTAATGCGTTTTGTGGTTATAGGTGTGGAGAAAATTTTTTGTAAGACATTGCATGTACACTGTTCAGCCGATTTAATATTTCAATGTAATTTCTAAAAACTCTAAATCGTTGTCAGGCAAAGAGCATTTGCCTTTTACGACCACTAAGTCGTAAAAAAATTATCCTTATGTTTTGTTTTGTGTCTTCAAAAGTTGTTCTCCTAAAAGACGTCTAAAAATGAGTATTGCAATTTATTTTGGATTCTCCTAAATAATAATATTATTGTAGGTAACACTTTCAAATATTATATTATACATTAAATTAAAAAGGTGAGATTAATAACGAGACATCTCCATTTTTTTTACCAAAATCTGTGTTTCGTATAATATTACAATAAAAAGAATTCTCTATCGATCGGTTCAACAACAATCTGCATAAAAATCCGATCGTCCAATCTAAAAATATAAAACGAATGGAGATATCTGGGCTTTTTATAATGCAATAACAAGACTTTCCCGGAATGTTTTAAAGACAAAAATAAAAATTAAATAAATTTAAAAAACGAAAGTTTCATTTTATTTTATTATTGTTTTTGGTACATTGAGCTATAAAAAAATTTATTGTGAAAACAGAATGCAAAAAAAATAATTATTCATGAAGCTACTGCAATTTTTGAATGACGCTGTATATAAAATATGTAAATGCATGAATATTTTTTTGTGAGAAATTCTTAAATAGTGTCGCATTTTGAATGTTAATATCTCTGTCGGACGACCTTGAATTTAAATGCCATTTTTAAGATGTATGGTACCTATATATAAACATAAAAATTTTCGGGAAATTTCCAAATTTTAACTCTTTCGATGCGCCGCAACTGGCTTTTTTTTAAATCGCCATAATTCTATGAATAGTTAATATTTTTAAATCCTGTTTTCAACATTTTTTTTTTTTACAAAATCAATAATAAAATAAAACGACATTTTCGGGCTGTGAATGCGTTTAGGCTTAAGTCCCTCCCGAAAAAGTCGTATTAACTGGAAATGTCTGGTTATTGCTCTCGCCTTTTCGTTTTCTCTATTTTTTGAATATTATATGAAATATACGGCGTAACCTACCTTATACTTATATGGTATGAAAATATGGCCTGTAACATTAAATAAAAATCAGCCATCACACTGTTATATAATTATAACGAACAGGATAAAGAAAAGGACGAAGGAGATACAGGTACATTGTCGTCGCGAGGAAATTGATTTTGTGAAGTGTACGTATATATATATATATATATATACATTGTACATATTTTTTTTTTTTATCACATAGAAGAAATAGCCAATTAAATCCGATTAAAAACGGATATGTACCTAGACGCGAGTAGTTCTTTTCTTGGTACTTTTTTCGAGAATGTTTTTTTCTATCTCCGGTTCGGTTTCTTTCCAAGACACGCGAGTTACGATAAAAAATAATTAATAGCTATTATATACGCAGCACGTTCGTTGTATTTGTAATATAAATCGTAGAATTTCCAGAAAGTCTGTAAATAATAATATATATCATATTATCCACCGGAAATAATATAACTTATACAGACCCCCGGAAACGCACATTTTCGCGTGTCAGATATACCTAATACAAAATTATTATGAAAAACGTATATAAACATGATAAACTGGATACACTTTTTGGGATAAACAAAATATATTATTGAAGATTGATACGGTGTAGTGAGTATAGAGAACGCTCGGTACAAATCACAACACCGTGTTTTAGTTTCACGAGTTCATACTTTATTTACAAAAAACGGTGTTTAACTACTCAATTTGGTTAATTATTATTGCGAAATAACATGGTATGCCAGCAACATGAACAAATTTGAGAACGGTACGAGTCGTCACGGAATAAAATATAACTTATCAATTATGCCAAGACATTCTGATGTCGCTCGGTTTTATCTGCGATTTCTTCAATATAATAATATTTAAATAGGTTTAAAGTTTACAAAGTTAAACATATTTAATCAAAATAAATAGTAAATAACAACAATAATTATGATAAATGGATCGTGTGACGTAAGCACCATGCACAGAATTCAATTGCTGACATATCATGTTATTTCATCATGGTGTGATTATAATATCTGATGAATATACAGTGGTGTATTAAGGAGCCGGGATGCAGCAGATTTTCAGGGCCCCTAATTCAAGATTTAAACCTATTATAAATCTTGAACAAAATAATAATCTAATAAAAATAAATTAATTTTTATAAATAGTAAGTCGTAAGTGTTATCTAGATCATCTATTTAGAAATTGCAAGACATTAAATATTTTTAAATAAAAGTTGCTCATTATTGGGGCCGCTTACATATAATGCAATTGAGGAACCTCGGTGCAATGCACCCCCACTAAATAAGCCAACGGATGAATACGATATAAAATGAATATTATATATGGTATAAGTGGTATGGATGATGTGTGATTCAGTGTTAACTTCAATAAGATTTACAGATGTTACATGAAAAATTAACTTTAAAAAAAAATTTTAAGTTAAATGTATTTTTGGTTAACTTTTAATAAAAGGCATTAGGCTAACTTAACTTAACTATACTAAGTTAATTATTTTCTATTAAGGTGGGTGGGCACACTTTGTTAATCTCATTATTTAATTACTTATTTATATATAAAACGGGTTTTCAACCCAAAGACCATAACAAAATACAAGTAGATAACTCTTAGAAATAAGCAAATGTAGGTATAATTTAACAAATGTTTACAAATTGCACAGAAGTCAAAGCTTGGGTCAACATTGGCCAAGAACGCTTTATACAAAGAACTGAAGAATTAACAAAGTAGTTAGTGGTAGATAAAAGATACCATAAAGGGAATAAAATTACTCCACTGACGGGTAGGCACACTAAAGTTGATATCCGCTAGAATATTAGATGAATCAACCAAACCAGATACTTATAAGTTTTCTGAGAAATATTATGATATCTTTTTGACGACGATTCGGCAGACTACTCAATCCAATCAGCTGACTAATAGGCGTGTAGGCATGGAAGGGCGACAGATATCGAGGAGAAATGAGGCGAAACGCAAGACTTTTCTTTTCACTCGGTTAATCATTTGGCATTCACAAAATATCAATGGATCCCATAAAACTGATCCATACTCAAGAATAGATCTCACTAGAGTACAGTATAAGAATTTTAAAGGAGCAGATAACTTAAATTCTCTGTAAAACCCCTAGAAGTACAAAATATTTCCTGAATGTGCAATCTAGGACATAATGTACCTACATGATAGGCGGAAACCAAGATCCGGAACTGATTCACCAGCGATTGGAATTGTGGATCTATTTATTGTATAGTCAAATTTAGTGTAATTAATTATACGTGTAAAAATCTTTACCTGGTATTTGAATACGTTAAGTTAAGGCTAAGACTCATCCCAACTAACCAATCGATCTAGGTTTGCCTGTAATTTCACACAATCAAAACTAGATTTAATGACTTAATGTCTATGAATAACTTCATATTATCAGAAAACACTATTATTTTTTAATGAAGCCATACGGAAAGAGTACTATAAACCAATAACGAAAAGAGGAGAGATGATAATAATGCACCTTGAGGAACACCAGATGAAGGTACAGTCATTTGCAATTCAACCCCGTGCAGTTTATCCACTGATGTCATTAGACAGATAAGAACCGAACCAGGAGGGTAGAGGTTCACGGAAGCCATAATCAGCCAGAACCCTAACTAGAACAGTGCTCGCGTTGACCAAAAACATTCATCATATAATTAACATAAAAGCCATATATTACAAGTTGTTGGGGATTTACCAAGACGGAAACCATAATATTGTTTACACATGGTTTTAATCGACTGTAATACAAGTGATTCGAATAATGTCGGGATATAAGAAATGATTATTGAAAAGATAATCGGACGATTATTTTCAATCATTGATGGGCTACCGGTTTTTAAAATGAGTGTGATAGAACAACGTTTAAAGAGTGATCCTAATCCAAAAGCTTCCTAAAAAGTAAAAAAAGAGGCTAAGATCCCTTACGGTTCTGGGGTTAAATTAATTCCTTAGGGATTCCTTAAGTTAAATGAAAAACCACCTGCAAGACCATCAGGGCCTGAAAAATAAACACTACGAAGAGCAGATAGCCCATTTAAGATATCATCAATAGAAAAATAGGAGTATTTTGGTAAATCATATTGTAAATACGAATCACTCGCTAAATTAATATTGGGAGAAAGAGTAGAGTATACCGACGAGAAATGATTAGAGAACATATTTACAGCATCTGTTAAATTTAATTAGTGCACGGCTTGACTAACCGTACTAGATATTCCACCACGTGTAGTTATTTCAGAAGAACTTCCGGAAAGATTGTGGATGACACTTTAGGTTATATCGTGTTCGATAATACAATATGTTCGTTTTTCGTCGATATCATTTTTCGTATTTACATAAAATATATTAGGCATGTATGTAGTTTTGAGTGATTGATTACTCTCTTGATCTCTTTATTATTTTAGTACTATCTCTGTACCTATCGAGTTTTTTTTTTTGAGAGGATTGTTCATAGATG
The DNA here is from genome assembly GCA_025469235.1 of Pemphigus obesinymphae. Taxonomy (NCBI): domain Eukaryota; kingdom Metazoa; phylum Arthropoda; class Insecta; order Hemiptera; family Aphididae; genus Pemphigus; species Pemphigus obesinymphae. The sequence goes on along the minus strand of JAIPRL010009111.1, from coordinate 1,121 downwards.
TATGGCTATCTGTTAAAAGTGATCTTGATTTATATAGAGTTCTTTTGATGATGGACAATTTTTAATGTTCACTAAGTGTTCATGATGTAATGAGAGTTTTGAGTTGTGTGCCAATTTTTCGTCGTCTCGTATTATTTCTTTAACCGAATGCGTATTTTTTTTTAAATTTCTGAGTTTCTGAACTGTTTAGTTTCCGGTTTTGGTCTTGGGATTGTAGTTTCAGATTTAAATTTCCTCCAGAGTCGTCCAACGGGAGTCGGAAATGTTTACTGTCCGAGCTGGAGCCGCGTAAATCAACATATTGGTCCGATATATTCACGTATAACTTGTTTCGTGTTTTCGGCCACTAGGCAGAGTGCTTTTTATGTTGATGATCGGGATATTCAACGGATTTGGCTACTTTTACTATTTCATTTGAAGTGTGATTTATTCCGTCTGGCAAATTTCAAATGTTCGACGATAATATGGAATCCATATCAGTATTTGATTTATAGAGTAGCTATATGAACACTTGATTTGTTGGTTTCGGATTTTAATTTCGAGTGTGCCTCGAGCAAGCGGGCACTTGCTCCCCTATAGTTGCCTCAGTCGTCCAAATCGATTGTCAGTTGGATAAATCGTTAAGACGAGACTATTTTTTATTAGATTAAATTTAATTTGAGATCATAAATACCGTGGTTTTTCGAGCGTCAATGGTTCTATGAAGTTTGTTTGTTCTTGAAGTCTTCTTAGGCAGAGCATCTGATCTGTACTGTTTGCTGTGTCAGTGATCCTGGTTTCTGAGTTTTGCGGCGGGTCGTATCAATCATTATGCTATACTAGAATATAAAATATATTATGAACGGTCGTCATCATGGAGCAGTGGTAGTGACCTTCAATTACACACGTTAAAGGCAGTGTTGGGAATAGATAACTAAAAACGTATTTAGATAAAGATAAAAGATAAACAAGGAGTACGTTCGAATATTCGTAGTTAGCACGGACTAAGATACTATGGATTGGTATCGCTTAGATGGAGGGTGTAGAGGGGAACGGGTCGCAAAAGTTTCATAAATGGAAATCTGGCATAGCTAACGCTCTATAACGGTTTAATTTAGAGTTAAGATATCATTGCCGTGATA